>CM057152.1:43186059-43197223 GCA_029962745.1 Echinometra lucunter
TACGCGACCTGCCACTAAACGATGACATTTTGACTCCATTTTCCGACAGAGATGGAAATAGTTCTAATCTAAGTAACACCCACTTTAGCTTTCTCACGTTCACATTGACAGCTTTCTCATTCCTGCTTTTACACCTGTGACTGCGTACCATACGTAAACACAAGAAGCGGCATTCATTCATTCACTCATTCATTCACTCACATATACCGGTACGGTAATGTAAACATTACGTTGAAACGGCCAATAGAGGGCACTCGTGAAAATGGCGTCACCAGGCAGTGCGGGTAAATTTCAATTATTCTGTCTCTTTTCATTTCTGAAAAGTATTTCTTTATTGATGCATTTATACTGTTATACTTTTAGATAAACCTTTAGAGTAGAATCGGGTTTCTAGATATAACTGAAGGTATACGAACAAATGAGTGATCGCCAATTCTAGCGCGTGGCCTGTTGTCGCAAGCTGATTCAAGATAAAATTAAAACAACACCGTGCGCTTGAGAGCTCCTCGGCGCGGCTCCAGCGACTGCTTGCTCTCCGATGCGCCCCCGATGCCGGACTGCACTGTTGGTCCCGAGGCGAGCTCGCCCGAGTTGACGTGTTCGAGCCGCAAACCGAGCGCCGCAGATGGTCGATGGCGGATGGGGCACTGGCCTGGGCAAGAGACTGGCAATAGGAATATGCTACATGATAAGTTAGGGGCAGTTTCATGCGTTTACGGACATTAGGCTACACTTTTGCAACTTCATAAGGTATGGTCATGATGGTAGCTCATCGACCACCTTTTTTTTAAACCGACCACCTTAGCCTAGGCTTCGCGCAATGCTTTCCTGCGCATGAAATCAAAAAGTACGCGTGGAACTTGGCGCAATACCCCACAGTATTCAAACAGGCTATCGTAACCAAAGTCCAAGAGACATTAGGATGAAATAACAGAATTTAATTATTTTTTTAAAAACTTTGATAATGCAAATCAATGATAAATATGTGCTTAATCAATAGATCTACAGAGGACGAGCGGTCGGTTTAAATAATGAGCTCACGCTCACGCTTTCGGTGAAAGATGAAATATTCTGTCCATTGCACTCATAAACATTCATTATTTGTATAATAAATTTACTAGTTTTGACATTGGTTTTGAGGGATAACGAGCCTTTCAAATTATAAAACATTCCAAATTACGAATCTTCCGAAAAAGAAGTGATTGTAGATCTAGTCTAATCTAAATTTAAAGGCCTGTTCATATTCTAAGCTCTGATACTGCTCTGCTGATAACTGTTAGGCCCATTAAAATTAACAGTTGATTCCTTGTCCCCCCCCCCCCTTTCTTTTATGGCCCGGCTCTTTGTTGTTGTTTATTTGACATTTCTTTTGCTTGTTTGTCTTTCAACAGATCTGGAGGCAACTCTTCTCAGTTTTGAAAGGTTAGACCGTGCTTCACCAGAACTGTGGCCTGAGCAAAGTAAGTAGTCTGCTTGTAGTTTGGGACAATACAAGGAGACAGCTGGATGGTCTCATGCATCTTTGGTTCTACTAACGGGGTTTGTGATACCTCACCAACCATGTGTTAATGTAACCATTGGAGTGTAATAATAGACAGACAGGAGTCATTAGCTAGACATTTTATATCTTTAGCTAGTGTTTGGTTAAAATGCTGAAATTATTTCATTTTATGGCAACTAAAAGGATTTTTTTTTTATAACTGATTTAGAGAAGTACCTGCTTTTCTTCAATTGTTTCCAGTAATACTTTGTGTATGCTATTTTGTTTTTCATGCAGTTCCTGGAGTTTCTAATTTTGCAGATATCAAAAGTGTGAGTATGATGGGATAAAGCGAGGGAAATGAAAGACGAAGAATGGGAATGTAGCCAACTAGTAAATATTTGCAAATACAACAAACAAACAAACAAAAAACCATAACAGTGTTTTGTTCCATTTCTAGATTTGATTTCAAATATGTGTTTTAAAGAATGTCTACTTGTATTTTGTTTCAAACCTACAACTGAGACTTCAACTTGCATATCCCATGATCAACAGATAAAAAGTCATAAAAATAACAAACAATGCATGGCCTTCACTTGGCTTGCTATCATATTAACAGTAAATATAACAAAATATATCTATCTTTCACCACCAGCCTTTTAACAATGCCAGTTCACCACCTTGGGAAGCTGATTTAGAACAGAATGATATTGATATGCTCAATGGTAAGAATATCTTCACTTGTCTTTTGGTATGATCTTATCCTGAAAGTGTGATGCAGTCATGCAAGGAAGCTTTTGAACAAAGTCACTTTAACACTCTAATATTATCCTGATCTGTAGAGATATTTAATGTATCAAATTTCGTTGTCAGTGCCTGCACATGACGTAGCAAGCAGATAAAGGGCAAAACCAAATACACGTATTGTGTTTCAAGGACATTTGAATCATTAGTAAGATCTATTTTGATGCTTGGAACCTTCATTACTATTCAAATGTACAGGAGGAGATTGGAGAGCAAATAAAATCATGAAAGGATGAATAGCACTTGATTTAGTTCACCCTTTTTTCACTGAATCTTGGATGAGAAGTAGCTTATGACCCCCTAAACAGGTGCAACTCAGGACTATTTTAGTTATAAAAATTTTTTTTTTTTTAATGTGTAGGGGCATGTCAGGGCATTTAGATGAAAAGTGTACTAGAACTTATTATCAATCTTGTAGAAATCACTAATGAAAAGGTGTTATTTGTAACAAAGCTAGTTGATTTTAAAGAGTTTTGTTGGTAGTTTTTGAATGAGAGAAAGGTTGAGCATCACAATCTGTCCCACATCAAGGGAGTCCAATGTTGTCATGTTGACTACTTGATCATGAAGAATGTGTCATTGATAGCCTAAAATGCAGATTTGCTTGGATAAGGGTTTTTTTCTTATTTCTTCCTCATTCCTTGTCAGAGCTTGGTAGTTTAACTACAGCCAATTTAATGGAGAAAGTGAAAGGTCTTCAAAATCTAGCTTACCAGCTTGGCTTAGAAGAAGGTAGGTATACCTACAGTGTAGACCTATAGATGCAGTCCTCTTAATATTTCCCTTCTCAATCTAACTTTCTCTATTTCCTTTCCAATCGGTCTGTTTTCACTCCAACACACAATCTTGAACTCCCAAGTATTTTCTGTCCCCGCATTCTCCCTCTCGTTTTATCCATGATTATGAATAAATCCTAAACTATACGCTCTGAAGGAAATATAGATTTAGGGTTAAAGAACTGTACGAGTTCAGTAAATCTTTCAAATTACATGCCAAATAATGAAACTTCAGGTATTGTAATCACTTATTAGATTAAATTTGATTATTTATTGAATTTCTCTTTGTTGATACTGATGTGGTATTGTGACTATTGTCATAGAATTATTTTCTTGGCAAAAACAGGTATTTTTCAATTTTTGAAAATGTTAGTGGTTCTGGTTCTCTTGATTTTGCTTATGCTAGGTGCATTGAGCAGTATTTGTATTTAGTTTTAATTTTGAGCTGTATGAGAAACCACTGTTTATATACTTCATGTCGATATTATTAAAATGGACCTAATGAGATTGTTTTCCTTCATTGCAGCTCGTGAGATGACAAGAGGAAAGTTCTTGGATGTTTTATCAGGAAGCAACAAGAACAAGAAGAAATGACAAAGTCGATAAGAAGTACTTACATCAACCATTAAATAGACTTCAAACAGAAAGAACTGGTTGGTCAAGAGATTGATGTTCAAGAGATATACTTTTCCAGATAGGATGGAATAAATAGATGTCAAGCTTTGTCACCAGCGTCTGCACTATAGACTAACCCAAGTCACTGTAAACTACCTTTGTCAGTTGAAATAGTACAAACATTTTATCAGACATTATTATCACTGCACATGGGGAATGGAAGAACTGTCTGTAAAGTTGAATTGCTAATCCTTAAAGGGGGTACCCAGTGCTGAAACAATGTTAGTTCATTTAAAAGAGCATGATTTTATTAGCAGAAAATCATCTGCCTAAAGTCTTTTAAATATTCGCGTTGCCAAGGAAACCCTCAAATGTGGTCAGATTTCAGGGTATTTTTGACCCCTCAGCTGTGACCCAGTGTCAACTGGGTACCCACTTTTACGTCAGAATGACGTCAAAGTGGGTACCTTGTCGCGCACTTCTAGCAAAATGCGTGCAAAGTATAATCCATTTTTTTAAAGTTGTGATGCCAAGGAAACCCCCAAATGTGGTAAGATTTCAGGATATTTTTGACCCCTCAGCTGTGTCCCACTTTCAACTGGATACCCACTTTGACGTCAAAATGTCGCGCAATTCTAGCAAAATGCGCGCAAGGTATAATACATGTTGTACAGTCCAGTGCACAGCACAACTGCAGTGCGCGAAGCTGGGTACCCACTTTTACGTCATACCTCATACTCAAATTTTTTGGTCAACTCTTGACTTTTTATGAGAAAATTAGCCAAATTGCATTGATTTCGAATTCTATTCTCGATCATATATCAAAAAAAAAAATTTACCATTGTGTAATCACTTTAAAGTCAACATTCCATGGCTGTAAGCAATTTAACATATTGTGATTGAGGACTTGAATTGTACACATGTACTGTACATATATATACATTATATTTGTAAGGGATTTATTTTGCACAGATGGGTGTAATGTAGGGAATGCATCTCACTGGAAACACTTGTCCATTACTTCTTTTGACAAGTTTTGGCACAGCTAGTCTTGTTTTTGTAACATAGAATCTTCTCCATTTCAGAGTGCATTTGAGGGTTAATTACAATATAGTGAAGGATTTTAATACATACTTGTATGTAGATAAGGTATAATTTGACAGTTTTTGTCATACTAAAGCCCTGCTCCCACTCCCACTTAAAGTCCTGCTCCCACTTAAAGCCCTGCTCCCACTTAAAGCCCTGCTCCCACTTAAAGTATTAACTTGTTGAATACTAAGCCTAAGATAACTTGGCTTTAGGTTTTATGGAAAATATACCAAAATCAAATCATGCTTAATGGGACAAGGCCGGTTTTCATGGGGCATGTGAACATTCACATCCAACATTTGTATTTTAGGCTCCAAAAGTATACGCAGTCATAAAATTGGGTTATGAAACCAAACTGCAAGTTGGATTTTGTATATTAAGCCCAATGTATTCATTGTTTTCCACATCCTAATCCATAGAGTGCGTGGTAAATTTCTGTTTAGGTTTTTTTTTTCATAATTGGTACACTTCAAGTAGTGTTAGTAATGTTGGACAACACTGAATTTTAAAATTTGATTGGTAAGAATCTGCAAGTTCTTATCCATTGTGTATTCTTAATCAATTGAGGAAACTGATCTGCAACATGGTGACTGGTGATTGGGTTTGATGTATAATATATTGTGAACAATTTGACATTGAATTATATTTTGCTATATGCACTATGAGAATTTGCAGTAGATGTATTTCAATGAATAATGGTTACTACTTGTGTTATACCTCACCACCTTGGACTATTTTCATCTACATGTACTCTATGTTGAATGATGGAAAGGCAAGGAAAGGCCTCAAAAAGGAAAGGCCTCCCATAGAATCCAATGTTTTATATCCTATACAGAAACTTGGTCGTGTAATCATAACATGATCTATTAAAGTTTCGTTTCTTAACCCATTTCCTACTGGAACCAGGTGGCTTGTGTTCAGTAATTAAAGAGTGATGATGACACTGAACTCTTAAAATTGGTATACTGGGGACTGTTTCACAAAGAGTTAAGTTTGACTTAAGAGTCATGCGTAAGCACCAATGCGCACCCAGTATTTAAGGCACAATCGCATTGATAGTGGAGGTGCCGTGGTCGAGTGGTCCAAGGCGCTTGACTGGAGACGCAAAAGTCGGGGGTTCGATCTCCGAGATGGCACTTATGCCCTTGAGCAAGGCATTTTATCTACATTTGCTCTTTTATCATACATCAAATAAATGAAAATGCTATAGGCATTATTGATACTAATGTGTGCATGCATTTAAAAGGAAAAATAATCACATTGATAGACTTCCCAATAGCGCACGTCCACTGAGCATGATCTGACCAGTGCAGTGATGTGTAATATACATGCAACTAGGAATTTTAAGTGCGACTAATTTAAGTGTGACTTTAAGTCAAACTTAACTCTTTGTTGAAACACTCCCCTGGGCCCTCTAGCATAAAAGTTGCATTAAAACAACAACCAAAAAAACAAAATTAAATGCAACTTCATTTTCAATCAGTAAAAATTGCTGAATGAGATTCATCTGATAGGTGATTTCATAAAAAATTGTTTTTTTTTTTCAGTCAAGAAAAATTTTGTACGCAGTCTGAAGAAGCCGCCCGCCAGTTGGAGGCGAAAGTACTCACTAAAAGGTACAAAACTTTTCTTGATTGTGAAAAAAAACAAACAATTTTTTAGTAAAAATCGCCTTGTTTGGTATTTGTTTTATTTTCTGAGCTGTGTTTAATTGCAACATTTTATGCAAGAGGGTTCAGTATTTCAGAAGTTAAAAAGTGATGATGACACTGAACTCTTTAAATTGTCAAAACATTTTATTTGTTTATTTCTCATTAATACAGATTTTCATAGACAAATTTGTATGAATAATTTACAGAAAATATAGCATGAAAAAGAAACCAATGTATCTTTGTAAATAAAACTTATTTATAGACATATATTTTGCATATTTCAAGTGTGTTTTATATCTCAATGAAAGCCTTATGAAAGAATAACTTAAGGATTACAATGAACAGCAGAAGATGGTCTATTATACATATGTGTGTCCTAGGAATGATACATGACTACAAAAGTGAAAATATAGTCTTTTTCTTTTTCATTTAGAAGTACTTGCTACTAGGTGTTAAAAAACAACAACTATACATCAGATAATACTGATAGTGATATGAGTTATAACTAAATACAGTACAGTTTTGTTGGAGGCGATTAGAATGTGACATTATAAATCTGTTTTATGAAATTCATGCTTACGGTAGGTTTCAAATTTTGCTCAGTTTCCAACCCCTGTACAAAATGAAAACTTTGTACAGGAGTCAATGGATTTGCATGTGAGTGTGTTTAATCCCCGCACAATTGCCATAGGCATGGACCCAGGGCGGGGAAGCCAATGCCATTACAAGGTGAACACCATGTTTGTACACAAAAACACGTAAAAAGGGTTGTTTTTCACAGACAGGTTATGTACACGGGTAGTGGAAAAGGTATAAAATTGCAAAAATCAAGAAAAAAGGGTATACTTTTACAACAGCTTGATTAGAAAATACTTGCTGGGGGGGGGGGGGGGGGGACATGACAAAAAAATACTTGTTTAGGGTATTCTGAGATCGTAGGATAAGTCGAAATTCCATGTACGAGCATAGTGTCCACCTTTTAATGACAGTGCCCCCTCCCCCGGACATGGACAAGAAGCATGCTCACAAGAGTTTACAAGGTGTGGTATTCGGAGCCTTTGTCCATGGCTATTGTGTGAGGATTTAAGCACACACTTTCACTAAGACGCATTGACTCCTGTGCAACACCTTGCAAACTCTAATGAGCAAGCTTCTTGTGCATATCCATGGCAATTGTGCAGGGATTAAGCACATACTCACATACACACCAACTGACTCCTGTACAAAGTTTTAATTTTGTACAGGGGAATTGAAATTAAGCAAAGTCTGAAATCTAACTTACATCATAAGTATGAATTTCATAAAACTGATTTATGATATCATAATTTAAATCATCTCCAACAAAATTGTACACTGTTCAGCTATACCCATATCAGTATTATCTGATGTAGAGTTTTTCGGGGTTTTTGAGTTATTGAAGATCAAAAGTGGGAAATGTTTTTTTAAACATCTAGTACATCAAGGTTGGATTTTGTTTCACAATCATAACAGACTACACTAACATTTATATGTTCCAACAAAGGGATATTATGACACTATGTATATGAGATGTGCTAGCTCTAGAATGATGCATGAACAATTTAGTGCTTAAGCATTTGGCCTGTATTAGAAGTACAAGTTAAAGTACATTAAAGGGTAAGTCCACCCTAGAAATTTCACCCTTTCAATAAAAGGAGATAAATTTGAACAGCATTTTAAAAAAGAAATGAGCAAAATCGGTCAAAGAATAAGAAAATTACACTCATTTACATTTTCTAGTAAACTACTCTCGGCTTTGCAAATTGGCAACACTGATGACATCATATGCGAGCAGGTCTCCTTTCATTTTGTACATGAAATTTCACATTTTCTCAATTTTCTTGGAAGTTACACATTTTCTAACCCCCATAGTCAATGTATGTTCAGAAGAATTGCTTTTTGACTATGGGATAAGAAAATGTGTAACTTTCAGAAAATTGAGAAAATGTGAAATTTCATGTACAAAGTGAATGGAGACCTGCTCGCATATGATGTCATCAGTATTGCCAATTTGCAGAGCCGAGAGTAATTTACTAGAAAATGTAAATGAGTGTAATTTTCTTATTCTTTGACCAATTTTGCTCATTTCAATTTTTAAAATACTGTTCAAATTTATCTCCTTTTATTGAAATAGTGAAACTTCTAGGGTAGACTTTTCCTTCAAGAGTAACAGATAAATATGCTTTCATTGAAAATGAAAATGAAACAATTCATTACATTCTACATGTGAGAGATCCATTACATATAAAGGAAATAAATTAAGTATTTAATAAATGCAAGGTAATATATATCCTTAAAAATTATTTCAATAAAATAATGTACTGCACCTGAGTTATGGAAATATTTACAAAATAATGTACAATTCACAGTAAATGAGGCAGTTGCAACAATTGTTTGTTTGAAAATTGACACAGACATTATCAATTAGTTCTGCACTGAAGCTGAAGTCATAGAACTTTCCAGCAAAAAAATCAGACAACTCAGAGCATTATGAGCTTTTCACTGTATCAGTGACCTTTGGGAGTACATGTTTGATCAAATAAAAGTACAGTATTTTTGTCAGTTACATGTACTAGTATGTAACTGAAGTATTATAGCCTAGATATGAGCAGGGAAGTGTACTAGTATGTAACTGAAGTATTATAGCCTAGATATGAGCAGGGAAGTGTACTAGTATGTAACTGAAGTATTATAGCCTAGATATGAGCAGGGAAGTGTACTAGTATGTAACTGAAGTATTATAGCCTAGATATGAGCAGGGAAGTGTACTAGTATGTAACTGAAGTATTATAGCTTAGATATGAGCAGGGAAGTGTACTAGTATGTAACTCAAGTATTATAGCCTAGATATGAGCAGGGAAGTGTACTAGTATGTAACTCAAGTATTATAGCCTAGATATGAGCAGGGAAGTGTACTAGTATGTAACTGAAGTATTATAGCCTAGATATGAGCAGGGAAGTGTACTAGTATGTAACTGAAGTATTATAGCCTAGATATGAGCAGGGAAGTGTACTAGTATGTAACTGAAGTATTATAGCCTAGATATGAGCAGGGAAGTGTATTCCTGGATATAATACAAATAGTTTACAATAAACAATGACAGAATAAGTAGACACATATTCACCATTCACAGTTATGCACTATATAACAACTTTCCTTTCTCTTAAAATGACAGTAATGCTTCCTGAATGGATATTAATTGGTTGAACATTGAATATCAATGACGAAACGAATTCTAGGAGGGCTAACTACATTTACTGTATGGTATCAATGCATGGTTTGAATCACAACACTTTACATGTAAGCACTCTTTAACCTCAAATTCCATGACATGTGCTATTTAACTTTAAGGTTTGATAAAATGACAGACACTCTTTCACCCAATGGGTATTATACAGTACAAATTTTTGAGAAGTACTGCTCTCTGTAATTAGGCTTGTTCAAATGTGAAGCAGAAACGCGCCCAGTAAACCCCCACAGGTTATTGTGTGAACAAATGAATGGGATTTCAAAAAAGGCAAGAGGCATGATTTTTGTCTTTTGGCGGCAATAGGTGTGGACCAATGCTTATAACGTTAGCACAATGCACGACGTTACAAGCTTGTCTACACAACTGAGCATAAACTATTTGCATAACTGCGCATCTCATTATGAGTAGCACAGCAAAAACAAAATTTTTTTAAGGGGGGAGTGGTTTCCCCTGGGATTTGCCTCTGCAATTCCCTTTACATATGGTGACCTTAATCTTGAATGCAAAAGTTTCGAGTATTTGTAGGGAAGACAAAGTAAGACTCTTCTTGACAGATCCCATATATAACCACAACAAAAAATTACATGCACTAAACCAAGGTCCTTTCATAGGTGTATTAAATCATGCATGTAACTGAAAAAAAAAATTCTATTTGTACTTCCTTGAGTAAGCAGCATGTAAAAGTACATGTATACCTTGTTTATGGTAATGTCTTTCCTTACTACAGATATATGTAATACGTGTATTATCAGCATCATGTTGGGTCTAATAATGGTTTCGATGGCTGTATGTATGTCAGCAAGGTATTATGTTCTTCTTTTGATATCAGATCTACTTTTTTCCCTACCGGACACAGCCTTCATATCACCCTGTATCCTATACAGTCACTTGCTACACAGTAAAGTCCCGTTCAATTATTAGGGGGGAACCCAAAGGGTTTTTTCTGAGAGTTTTTTTTTGCGCATTCTATAAAACGCAAGTGAATGGATGTGAGACATTTTAAGTGCAATCCTTTGTTGCGTCATTGCCATTACATCTTGTACACAAAAAATGCACTTAAAAAACCCTGCGGATTTCCCCCTCATATCTAACATACGTTAACACTGTACATGAGGATGTGGCTTATCAAAGAACATATAAGACTAAGACTGAAATAGCTGATCCTGCTGCCAATCCAAGGACCAGAAAGAATGCCATCATATTGCCTGCTGTCTCCTGGTGCTCTGGCTTCACAAACCTGAGAGACAAACAAATTAAGAAAAAAAAAAATAAATAAATAAAATAAATGACTTTTTAAAATGTGTTAATCAAGGTAGCTTTCTTACTTAATTCAGGGTAATAACACAGATGCTGGGCCCTAAGGGAAAGCATGATTAATCCTGATGAGGCTACCCTGGGTAAACGAGACATATCTTATTATCATTCATTAGTACCAGATGGTTTTATCCAGTTTGCTGAAAAATGGCCCATAATTACTGA
>CM057152.1:43197723-43382281 GCA_029962745.1 Echinometra lucunter
GTGCAACTCAGGACCATTTTAGTTATAAAAAAAAAATGTGTAGGGGCATGTCAGGGCATTTAGATGAAAAGTGTACTAAAACTTATTATCAATCTTGTAAAAATTACTAATGAAAAGGTGTTATTTGTAACATAGCTAGTTGATTTTAAAGAATTTTGTTGGTAGTTTTTGAATGAGAGAAAGGTTGAGCATCACAATCTGTCCCACATCCAGGGAGTCCAGTTGTCATGTTGACTACTTGATCATGAAGAATGTGTCATTGATAGCCTAAAATGCAGATTTGCTTGGATAAGGGTTTTTTCTTATTTCTTCCTCATTCCTTGTCAGAGCTTGGTAGTTTAACCACAGCCAATTTAATGGAGAAAGTGAAAGGTCTTCAAAATCTAGCCTACCAGCTTGGCTTAGAAGAAGGTAGATATACCTACAGTGTACGCCTATAGATGCAGTTCTCTTGATATTTCCCTTCTCAATCTTACTTTCTCTATTTCCTTTCCAATCGGTCTGTTTTCACTCCAACACACAATCTTAAACTCCCAAGTATTTTCTGTCCCCACATTCTGCCTCTCATTTTATCCATGATTATGAATAAATCCTAAACTTTACGCTCTGAAGGAAATATAGATTTAGGGTTAAAGAACTGTATGAGTTCAGTAAATCTTTCAAATTACATGCCAAATAATGAAACTTCAGGTATTGTAATCACTTATTAGATTGAATTTGATTATTAAATTAAATTTGATTAAATTTATTGAATTTCTCTTTGTTGATACTGAGGTGCTATTTTGACTATTGTCATAGAATTATTTTCTTGGCAAAAACAAGTATTTTTCAATTTTTGAAAATGTTAGTGGTTCTGGTTCTCTTGATTTTGCTTATGCTAGGTGCATTGAGCAGTATTTGTATTTAGTTTTAATTTTGAGCTGTATGAGAAACCACTGTTTATATACTTCATGTCGATATTATTAAAGAGGACCTAATGAGATTGTTTTCCTTCATTGCAGCTCGTGAGATGACAAGAGGAAAGTTCTTGGATGTTTTATCAGGTAGCAACAAGAACAAGAAGAAATGACAAAGTCGATAAGAAGTTTTAGAGAGACTACAAACAGAAAGAACTGCTTGGTCAAGAGATTGATGTTCAAGAGATTTCCAGATAGGATGGAATAAATAGATGTCAAGCTTTGTCACCAGAGTCTGCACTATAGACTAACCCAAGTCACTGTAAACTACCTTTGTCAGTTGAAATAGTACAAACATTTTATCAGACATTATTATCACTGCACATATGGAATGGAAGAACTGTCTGTAAAGTTGAATTGCTAATCCTTAAAGGGGGTACCCAATGCTGAAACAATGTTAGTTCATTTAAAAGAGCATGATTTTATTAGCAGAAAATCATCTGCCTAAAGTCTTCAAAATTCGTGTTGCCAAGGAAACCCCCATATGTGGTCAGATTTCAGGGTATTTTTTACCCCTCAGCTGTGACCCAGTGTCAACTGGGTACCCACTTTTACGTCAAAATGACGTCAAAGTGGGTACCTTGTCGCGCACTTCTAGCAAAATGCGTGCAAAGTATAATACATATTGTACAGTCCAGCGCGCAGCACAAAAGCTGGGTACCCACTTTTGCGTCATACCTCATACTCAAATTTTTTGGTCAACTCTTGACTTTTTATGAGAAAATTAGCCAAATTGCATTGATTTCGACTGAAAATCATCAAATTCTATTCTCGATCATATATAAAAAAAAAATTACCATTGTGTAATCGCTTTAAAGTCATCAACATTCCATGGCTGTAAGAAATTTAACATATTGTTATTGAGGACTAGAATTGTACATATGTACTGTACAAGGCATTATATTTGTAAGGGATTTATTTTGCACAGATGGGTGTAATGTAGGGAACGTAACTGGAAAATATATGACTTGTCCATTACTTCTTTTGACAAGTTTTGGCACAGCTAGTCTTGTTTTTGTAACATAGAATCTTCTCCATTTCAGAGTGCATTTGAGGGTTAATTACAATATAGTCCAGGATTTTAGTACATACTTGTATGTAGATAAGGTATAATTTGACAGTTTTTGTCATACTAAAGCCCTGCTCCCGCTTAAAGCCCTGCTCCCGCTTAAAGCCCTGCTCCCGCTTAAAGCCCTGCTCCCGCTTAAAGCCCTGCTCCCGCTTAAAGCCCTGCTCCCGCTTAAAGCCCTGCTCCCGCTTAAAGCCCTGCTCCCGCTTAAAGCCCTGCTCCCGCTTAAAGCCCTGCTCCCGCTTAAAGCCCTGCTCCCACTTAAAGCCCTACTCCCACTTAAAGCCCTGCTCCCACTTAAAGTATTAACCTGTTGAATAATAAGCCTAAGATAACTTGGCTTGGGTTTTATGGAAACTATGTGTCATACCGAAATTAAATCATGCTTAATAGGACAAGGCCGGTTTTCATGGGGCATGTGAACATTGCAAAGGATGTGAATGTTGAATATTCACATCCAACATTTGTATTTTAGGCTCCAAAAGTATATGCAGTCATAAAATTGGGTTATGAAACCAAACTGCAAGTTGGATTTTGTATATTAAGCCCAATGTACTCATTTTTTTCCACATCCTAATCCATAGAGTGCGTGGTAAATTTCTGTTTAGGTTTTTTTTTTCATAAGTTCAAGTAGTGTTGGTAATGTTGGACAACACTGAATTTTAAAATTTGATTGGTAAGAATCTGCAAGTTCTTATCCATTGTGTATTCTTAATCAATTGAGGAAACTGATCTGCAACATGGTGACTGGTATTTGGGTTTGATGTATAATATATTGTGAACAATTTGACATTGAATTATATTTTGCTATATGCACTATGAGAATTTGCAGTAGATGTATTTCAATGAATAATGGTTGCTACTTGAGTTATACCTCACCACCTTGGACTATTTTCATCTACATGTACAGTCAACTCTGCATAAGTCGAAGTCGCATAAGTCGAATAATCGCCTAAGTCGAAGGTCTGTCCTGGGTCCCATTCCTTTATTTTCTATTGTCTTTGACCCGTCATAAGTCAAATTTTCTTTAAGTCGAAGCATTTTCTTCAGTCCCGAGAAATTCGACTTAGGCAGAGTTGACTGTACTCTATGTTGAATGATGGCAAAGGCAAGGAAAGGCCTCAAAAAGGAAAGGCCTCCCATAGAATCCAATGTTTTATATCCGATACAGAAACTTGGTCGTGTAATCATAACATGATCTATTAAAGTTTCGTTTCTTAACCCATTTCCTATTGGAACCAGGTGGCTTGTGTTCAGTAATTAAAAAGTGATGATGACACTGAACTCTTAAAATTGGTATACTGGGGACTGTTTCACAAAGAGTTAAGTAAGCAACAATGCGCACCCAGTATTTAAGGCATAATCGCATTGATAGTGGAGGTGCCACGGCCGAGTGGTCCTAGGCGCTTGACTGGAGACGCAAAAGTCTGGGGTTCGATCTCCGAGATGGCACTTTCGCCCTTGAGCAAGGCATTTTATCTACATTTGCTCTTTTATCGAACATCAAATAAATGAAAATGCTATAGGCATTATTGATACTAATCTGTGCATGCATTTAAAAGGAAAAATAATCACATTGATAGACTTCCCAATAGCGCAAGTCCACTGAGCATGATTTGACCAATGCAGTGATGCGTAATATACATGCAACTAGGAATTTTAAGTGCGACTTTAAGTTTAACTCTTTGTGAAACACCCCCTAGGTTTATTTGTTAATTTTGGTAGACAAGCCTATAGGAATGAGAGAATTTAGTAGTCAATGGGTTAAAATTAAGAAAGCAAGCTTTCATCCATTTCTTATGCTGAAAATTAGTTAATACCAAGTTCCATCTTACCTTTCATACACCAGGGGGTGTTTCACAAAGAGTTAGGTTTGACTTAGAATCATGCCTAAGTGCCAATGCGCATCTGGTATATAACGCGTTATCTCATTGACCGACTTCCCTCTCTTGCGTGTCCCCTTAGCATGATCTGACCCAAGATCTGACCAACACAGGGATGCGTAAAATACAGTACGCAACTAGGAATTTAAGTGTGACTTTAAGTCAAACTTAACTCTTTGTGAAACACTCCCCTGGGCCCTCTAGCATAAAAGTTGCATTAAAACATCAACCAAAAAAACAAAATTAAATGCAACTTCACTTTCAGTCAGTAAAAATCGCTGAATAAGATTCATCTGATTGGTGATATCATAAAAAATTGTTCTTTTTTTTCACAGTCAAGAAAAATTTTGTACGCAGTCTGAAGAAGCCGCCAGTTGGAGGCGAAAGTACTCACTAAAAGGTACAAAACTTTTCTTGATTGTGAAAAAAAACAATTTTTTTAGTAAAAATCGCCTTGTTTGGTATTTGTTTTATTTTCTGAGCTGTGTTTAATTCCAACATTTTATGCAAGAGGGTTTAGTACTTCAGAAGTTGAAAAGTGATGATGACACTGAACTCTTTAAATTGTCAAAACATTTTATTTGTTTATTTCTCATTAATACAGATTTTCATAGACAAATTTGTATGAATAATTTACAGAAAATATAGCATGAAAAAGAAACCAATGTATCTTTGTAAATAAAACTTATTTATAGACATATATTTTGCATATTTCAAGTGTGTTTTATATCTCAATGAAAGCCTTATGAATGAATAACTTAAGGATTACAATGTCAGTAGATGTACCCATGAACAGCAGAAGATGGTCTATTATGTGTCCTAGGAATGATACATGACTACAAAAGTGAAAATATAGTCTTTTTCTTTTTCATTTAGAAGTACTTGCTACTAGGTGTTAAAAAACAACTATACATCAGATAATACATGTACTGATAGTGAGTTATAACTATGAGTTATAACTAAATACAGTACAGTTTTGTTGGAGGTGATTAGAATATGACGTTATAAATCCCTTTTATGAAATTCATGCTTACGGTAGGTTTCAAATTTTGCTCAGTTTCCAGCCCCTGCACAAAATGAAAACTTTGTACAGGAGTCAATGGGTTTGTATGAGAGTGTGTTTAATCCCTGCACAATTGCCATAGACATGGACCCAGGGTGGGGGAGCCAATACCATTACAAGGTGGACACCATGTTCGTACACAAAAACACGTAAAAAGGGTTGTTTTTCAAGGACGGGTGATGTACACGGGTAGTGGAAAAGGTATCAAAATTGCAAAAATCAGGAAAAAAGGGTATACTTTTACAACAGCTTGATTAGAAAATACTTGCTTAGGGTGGGGAAAACATGACAAGAAAATACTTGTTTAGGGTATTCTGAGATCGAAGGATAAGTTGAAATTCCATGAACGAGCATAGTGTCCACCTTGTAATGACAGTGCCCCCTCCCCCGGACATGGACAAGAAGCATGCTCACAAGAGTTTACAAGGTGTGGTATTCGGAGCCTTTGTCCATGGCTATTGTGTGAGGATTTAAGTACACACTTTCACTAAGACGCATTGACTCCAGTGCAACACCTTGCAAACTCTAATGAGCAAGCTTCTTGTGCATGTCCATGGCGATTGTGCAGGGATTAAGTGCACCTCACATACACACCGACTGACTCCTGTACAAAGTTTTAATTTTGTACAGGGAAATTGAAATTAAGCAAAGTCTGAAATCTAACTTACATCATAAGTATGAATTTCATAAAACTGATTTATGATATCATATTTAAATCACCTCCAACAAAATTGTACACTGTTCAGCTAAGTATTATCTGATGTAGAGTTTTTCGGGGGTTTTGAGTTATTGAAGATCAAAAGTGGGAAATGTTTTTTTAAACATCTAGTACATCAAGGTTGGATTTTGTTTCACAATCATAACAGACTACACTAACATTTATATGTTCCAACAAAGGGATATTATGACACTATGTATATGAGATGTGCTAGCTCTAGAATGATGCATGAACAATTTAGTGCTTAAGCATTTGGCCTGTATTAGAAGTACAAGTTAAAGTACATTAAAGGGTAAGTCCACCCTAGAAATTTCACCCTTTCAATAAAAGGAGATAAATTTGAACAGCATTTTAAAAAAGAAATGAGCAAAATCGGTCAAAGAATAAGAAAATTACACTCATTTACATTTTCTAGTAAACTACTCTCGGCTTTGCAAATTGGCAACACTGATGACATCATATGCGAGCAGGTCTCCTTTCATTTTGTACATGAAATTTCACATTTTCTCAATTTTCTTGGAAGTTACACATTTTCTAACCCCCATAGTCAATGTATGTTCAGAAGAATTGCTTTTTGACTATGGGATAAGAAAATGTGTAACTTTCAAGAAAATTGAGAAAATGTGAAATTTCATGTACAAAGTGAATGGAGACCTGCTCGCATATGATGTCATCAGTATTGCCAATTTGCAGAGCCGAGAGTAATTTACTAGAAAATGTAAATGAGTGTAATTTTCTTATTCTTTGACCGATTTTGCTCATTTCAATTTTTAAAATACTGTTCAAATTTATCTCCTTTTATTGAAATAGTGAAACTTCTAGGGTAGACTTTTCCTTCAAGAGTAACAGATAAATATGCTTTCATTGAAAATGAAAATGAAACAATTCATTACATTCTACATGTGAGAGATCCATTACATATAAAGGAAATAAATTAAGTATTTAATAAATGCAAGGTAATATATATCCTTAAAAATTATTTCAATAAAATAATGTACTGCACCTGAGTTATGGAAATATTTACAAAATAATGTACAATTCACAGTAAATGAGGCAGTTGCAACAATCGTTTGTTTGAAAATTGACACAGACATTATCAATTAGTTCTGCACTGAAGCTGAAGTCATAGAACTTTCCAGCAAAAAAATCAGCCAACTCAGAGCATTATGAGCTTTTCACTGTATCAGTGACCTTTGGGAGTACATGTTTGATCAAATAAAAGTACAGTATTTTTGTCAGTTACATGTACTAGTATGTAACTGAAGTATTATAGCCTAGATATGAGCAGGGAAGTGTACTAGTATGTAACTGAAGTATTATAGCCTAGATATGAGCAGGGAAGTGTACTAGTATGTAACTGAAGTATTATAGCCTAGATATGAGCAGGGAAGTGTACTAGTATGTAACTGAAGTATTATAGCCTAGATATGAGCAGGGAAGTGTACTAGTATGTAGCTGAAGTATTATAGCCTAGATATGAGCAGGGAAGTGTACTAGTATGTAACTCAAGTATTATAGCCTAGATATGAGCAGGGAAGTGTACTAGTATGTAACTGAAGTATTATAGCCTAGATATGAGCAGGGAAGTGTACTAGTATGTAACTCAAGTATTATAGCCTAGATATGAGCAGGGAAGTGTACTAGTATGTAACTGAAGTATTATAGCTTAGATATGAGCAGGGAAGTGTACTAGTATGTAACTGAAGTATTATAGCCTAGATATGAGCAGGGAAGTGTACTAGTATGTAACTGAAGTATTATAGCCTAGATATGAGCAGGGAAGTGTACTAGTATGTAACTGAAGTATTATAGCCTAGATATGAGCAGGGAAGTGTACTAGTATGTAACTGAAGTATTATAGCCTAGATATGAGCAGGGAAGTGTACTAGTATGTAACTGAAGTATTATAGCTTAGATATGAGCAGGGAAGTGTACTAGTATGTAACTGAAGTATTATAGCCTAGATATGAGCAGGGAAGTGTACTAGTATGTAACTGAAGTATTATAGCCTAGATATGAGCAGGGAAGTGTACTAGTATGTAACTGAAGTATTATAGCCTAGATATGAGCAGGGAAGTGTACTAGTATGTAACTGAAGTATTATAGCTTAGATATGAGCAGGGAAGTGTACTAGTATGTAACTGAAGTATTATAGCCTAGATATGAGCAGGGAAGTGTACTAGTATGTAACTGAAGTATTATAGCCTAGATATGAGCAGGGAAGTGTACTAGTATGTAACTGAAGTATTATAGCCTAGATATGAGCAGGGAAGTGTACTAGTATGTAACTGAAGTATTATAGCCTAGATATGAGCAGGGAAGTGTACTAGTATGTAACTGAAGTATTATAGCCTAGATATGAGCAGGGAAGTGTACTAGTATGTAACTGAAGTATTATAGCCTAGATATGAGCAGGGAAGTGTACTAGTATGTAACTGAAGTATTATAGCCTAGATATGAGCAGGGAAGTGTACTAGTATGTAACTGAAGTATTATAGCCTAGATATGAGCAGGGAAGTGTACTAGTATGTAACTGAAGTATTATAGCCTAGATATGAGCAGGGAAGTGTACTAGTATGTAACTGAAGTATTATAGCTTAGATATGAGCAGGGAAGTGTACTAGTATGTAACTCAAGTATTATAGCCTAGATATGAGCAGGGAAGTGTACTAGTATGTAACTGAAGTACTATAGCCTAGATATGAGCAGGGAAGTGTACTAGTATGTAACTGAAGTATTATAGCCTAGATATGAGCAGGGAAGTGTACTAGTATGTAGCTGAAGTATTATAGCCTAGATATGAGCAGGGAAGTGTACTAGTATGTAACTGAAGTATTATAGCCTAGATATGAGCAGGGAAGTGTACTAGTATGTAACTGAAGTACTATAGCCTAGATATGAGCAGGGAAGTGTATTCCTTGGATATAATACAAATGGTTTACAACAAACAATGACAGAATAAGTAGACACATATTCACCATTCACAGTTACGCCCTATATTACAACTTTCCGTTCTCTTAGAATGACAGTAATGCTTCCTGAATGGATATTAATTGGTTGAACATTGAATATCAATGACAAAACGAATTCTAGGAGGGCTAACTACATTTACTGTAGGGTATCAATGCATGGTTTGAGTCACAACACTTTACATGTAAGCACTCTTAACCTCAAATTCCATGACATGAGCTATTTAACTTTAAGGTTTGATAAAATGACAGACACTCTTTCACCCAATATACAGTACAAATTTTTGAGAAGTACTGCTCTCTGTAATTAGGCTTGTTCAAATGTGAAGCAGAAACATGCCCAGTAAACCCCCACAGGTTATTGTGTGAACAAATGAATGGGATTTCAAAAAAGGCAAGAGGCATGATTTTTGTCTTTTGGCGGCAATAGGTGTGGACCAATGCTTATAACGTTAGCACAATGCACGACGTTACAAGCTTGTCTACACAACTGAGCATAAACTATTTGCATAACTGCGCATCTCATTATGAGTAGCACAGCAAAAACAAAATTTTTTAAGGGGGGGGGGGAGTGGTTTCCCCTGGGATTTGCCTCTGCAAATCCCTTTACATATGGTGACCTTAATCTTGAATGCAAAAGTTTCAAGTATTTGTAGGGAAGACAAAGTAAGACTCTTCTTGACAGATCCCATATATAACAACAACAAATTACATGCACTAAACCAAGGTCCTTTCATAGGTGTATTAAATCATGCATGTAACTGAAAAAAAAAATTCTATTTGTACTTCCTTGAGTAAGCAGCATGTAAAAGTACATGTATACCTTGTTTATGGTAATGTCTTTCCTTACTACAGAAATATGTAATACGTGTATTATCAGCATCATATTGGGTCTAATAATGGTTTCGATGGCTGTATGTATGTCAGCAAGGTATTATGTTCTTCTATTGATATCAAATTTTCCTTTTTCCCTACCGGACACAGCCTTCATATCACCCTGTATTCTTTACAGTCACTTGCTACACAGTAAAAGCCCATTCGGTTATGGAGGGGGGGGGGGGGGGGGAACTGCAGGGTTTTTTCTGAGAGTTTTTTTTTAGCGCATTCTATAACACGCAAGTGAATGGATGTGAGACATTTTAAGTGCAATCCTTTGTTGCGTCATTGCCATTACATCTTGTACACAAAAAATACACTTTAAAAACCCTGTGGGTTCCCCCTCATATCTAAACATGCCGTAACACTGTATATGTGGCTTATCAAAGAACATATAAGACTAAGACTGAAATAGCTGATCCTGCTGCCAATCCAAGGACCAGAAAGAATGCCATCATATTGCCTGCTGTCTCCTGGTGCTCCGGCTTCACAAACCTGAGAGGCAAGCAAACAAACAAAACAACAATCAAAATAAATGAATTTCGTGTATGCATTAATCATGGTAGCTTTGTTATTTAATTCAGGGTAATAATAAAGATACTAGGGTAGGCCCTCAGGGAAAGCATTATTAATCCTAATGAAGCTATCCTCGGTAAACAAGACATACTCTTATAATCATTCAGTAGTATCAGGTGGTTTTATCCTGTTAGCTGAAAAATGTCCCATAATTACTGAAGCACCAGATGTTCTCTGTAATATTAAACACAAAAAGGTTTGAATCAGAGCGGTGCCATGGCCTGAAACCAGACCAAAAAAGACTTGCGTACCTATCACCTGAAGAAATAATATGTGTACAGCGTGTACATGTGAAATAACCCCCCAAAACCTTTCCCTGGCATGCTTCGGGTTGTAAGTTTGAAGAAAATATGATAATATGAGACCAAACAATGAGGGTATTTACAGAATCGAATGGCTATTCAATTCCATAAACACCCCCAACTTATGCCTGCACATGTGCATGCGTCAACAAGTCTACTTCACTAGTCGCTTTTATGTTTTAGAGTATATTTGAACTTGCAATGTCACTTTACATAAATGATGTTTAAAGCTCATATTTCTTAATATAGTACAATGACATTAAATGCCTATCACACAGATGTAAAATATCTTTAGGTGTTTGGTACACTTTAACCCATTGAGTATCATTTGATTTCAGTACAACACACATTTTCCATAGACCCTAACCCCAGTTATCTCTGGCTTAGTGTTCAACAGGTTAATAAATGCCATCCATATCTTCCTCAAATCATCTTCATTCTTTTATTTCCAGTAAACAATTATTGTATTCAACTGCACTGAACACATTCAAAATTAGAATTGCACAATTTTCAAATGATCTACAAACATTGTATTAAAGGAGAATGCAACCCAAGCATCAGTGTGCTCTCAGTGAATAAAGATGACCAAGAAGAGTAAACAGTGAAAGTTTGAGCAAAATCGGACAATCGGTTCAAGAGTTATGAATTTTAAAAGTTTCAGTAAATCCCTATTATGAGGATCCTTGAGTTGGCAACTTTGCCAGCATCTGTGATGTCATTGTGGACAACTCTCAATTCATTTTGTACATAAGTTTTCAAAAAAATTGATTTATATGAAATTTCAGGTCAGGAATCAATATAATTCTTCCCAATATGCTTGCAGAATTGATATAGCCATGTCATACTCAAACAATAAATCAAAAGAATTTTTATTTCTCTTGAAAATAAAGAAAATGTTGAATTCTGTGTACAAAATGAATGGAGAGTTGTCCACGATGACATCACAGATGCTGGCAAAGTTACCAATTTAAGGATTCTATAATAAGGATTAACTTAAACTTTTAAAGTTCATAACTCTTGAACAGATTGTCCGATTTTGCTCAAATTTTCACTGTGTACTCTTCTTGTTCTTCTTCACTCACTGGAAGCAGACTGATGTCAAGGTTGCATTCTCCTTTAAATACAGACAATGATAATCAACTGATATTTATAGGATATGATATGAGAACACAGAGTGCATCTCTTCACTTACTTAGGGCCATACATCATACAGAGTGACCCCAAATATCCATTAGAGAAGGCAAAGAAGACCATGAAGACAATGGGGTATGCATCATGAGTGAAGACCACATTAGAATCTCTAGAGTCTGGGCTTGCATTACACAATGCAAAGAGAGGAAAGAAACCCAAGCGTAGAATAACTAGGAGACTCACTATACCCATGTGATCTTGACTGGGCTGTAAGATAGGGAAAAGAGAAAATCATATGATAGAAGATGAATGCATTTCTATGTTCAAGTTATCTATCGATAGTTCGCTTGATCATTTCTCAAGAAAAATTTAACTGAAATCCTTGAAGCAGTTTGCTCGGTACACATTTTCTTTTAATAGATTCGAGTGACAAGTTAGAGTTTCAGGACAAGTTAAATAACATTGTAGAACATCAAATACTACACCTTCCTTTCACTTACTGCTGAAATAATGAACCTGTGAAATACAATACATGTATATCAAAAAATAAAGATAAAGCAACAAAAATAAATGCTAATGTGGAGTCTTGCATTTCCAGAGTTTGTAACACAAATTTCCTCTTAGTGATCGTTAATCTAATGACCATAAAACTGGAACTTGTCCTGAAATAAATTTTTACTACAGTTTATTATATTAAAAATGCAGTTAATCCTATTCTGTGCTGTCAGAAAGAGTTTGTGAGAATGCTTGTATTATTTCAGCAATTCTGTGATTACAAACCAGCTGGCAGTAAGACTAATTTTTGTTTTCCCTGACAGCCAATCAGGGCTCATCATATTTGTAATTACTGTTCCCTTGTTTTCCATCAAATCGTTTTAATCTTCGGCTTTCTGTTCATTCATGCAATTTACTCTGATGAGTGCATGTCGAAAAGCTTAAATATGGGTCTGTTCGAGGCTATTTTCTGGTTAATGCAGTTAAGAGTGAAACTTCATGTCAATTGAGTTCTGATTGTAATATAAACAATTCCTCTCCTTAAATGGTTTCTTGAGAAAATAGAAGTGAAACAACCTCTGCTATCATCATTAATTTTTTCACTGCTCCCAATTTATATTTCTTGGGGTGATAACAATTCTTGCAAAATAACTTGTTAAAATCACTTGCAGAGAAACAAGACACCCCCACCCCCTCCTGCCAAAAATTTCCCTCTAAGGGTAATTTTTCGTTCATTTATTTCAGTATAAAAAGACCTATAAAATATACGATATGAAAGTCCAGGGACCAAAATTAAACACGTTTACAACATAATTATAGAAACAATAGATATGCAATCTCTTGCAAAAAAAGTGCCATAAACATGTAAACCATGCTGAAAACCATATATGGTTCCTTGTCCGAATCACCACCAACCATACAGCCACGATATCCGTGGCTTTATCATGGCAAAACCATGATAAAACCACAGCTATACCACAGGAACCATGACAAAAACCAGGGTCCGATGGTAATCGGAACAAAGAACAATAGCACTCCTTTACAAGGGATAATAAACAAACAACAACTACAAAAAACAGGCAGATAGAACAAAATTACAAGCAGAATGACTGCAAAGTATGAAAATAACCTTATGAATATCAATCAATAGAAAAACATTAACAGTTTAAAGCACAGAATAAAAAAGCTTGTACTGGTAATAACAGATAATAATAATTGTGAGTAAACAAAATATCAAATAATATAGGAAAACAACATATTTTGTAAATAAGAGCCTGGAAATCAGAATCAAGGTTAAAGAGTGATATTGCACTGAAAGCTATTACAACATGTACAAATGGAATCAAGAATAAAAAAGTGGATGTACAATACTATCATCAAAAAGATACATTCTATAAGGACTCTTTAAGTGTCAATTTAAGTGATTCTGAGAAGTACCTAATACAAAGGTTAATTCAAAGTTTATTTATTGCAAATATAGGAATTGCCTTATTAAAAAACAGGCTAGTTCTGCACCGAGGAAGAAACAAACGTATATGGGGCAGAAATTTGGCAAAGAATCTTTAGATGGTGGGAGCAAGTCTCTGTGTCAAGATATAACAAGTGGGCAAACTTCCCATCAGTTTCATTTCTTCTTGTGATGGCAATTTAAGACTCTGAAGCCTCTTATCATAAGTGAGAGGAGTGAAACCAAGAATGATCTTGGTCACATGCCTCTGCACACTCTCTCTACTCTCTCAGACTGTTGACACATGATAGAACAAGACCAAACAAGAGTGACATACTCTAGAATGGAGCTTTATATTTCTTCAAGATGCACAACATGAACAATCATCTAGAAATCGTCTTTCTCAATCGTCTGAAAGATATGATCTATTTGTTGATCCCACTTCATATGACAATGCAAAGTAACTCTTAACAGTGAGAGGTGAGTCACTTACCTCTCACTTTCAGTCATTAAATCTATGAACTTTTTTTCACTTTCTTTTCTTTCTGTTGAAACCACACAGAGATTAATGAAAGAAAATTCTACATTTACAGAAAATCAGAAATGTTAGATAAAAAAATTTGAAATATATAGTACTAATTTTCCCATACTAACGTAACATACAATGGGAAGTTGACTGTATTGATGCTGATGTTTTATGCTCATATTCTTTCTGAAGTAACATCAAAGGGGAGAGCCCAATTATAAGGCAGACACTTGGCTTGCAATCTTGAATTACATATACCGGTATGTATTTGGCACGCAAAGGCAAATGGGGCTATTCATATACCATCACTGTTACTACATGTAATATTATTATCATTATCATTATCAATAATTATAATAATAAAGATATTTACACTGCGCAACATATCCCTCCCAAAGGGTGCTCAAGGTGCTTAAAATGTGTTATTATTGTTATTACCCCAAAAGTGCCAGGTAACCATTTACAAACCTGGATAGAGTGCAGCAAAGGTGGATTAAATGTCTTGCTGAAGGACATTAGGAGGCTTCTGTAGGCCTAAACTCCTCTTCAGCTCTTGATTCTGAGTGTCTAACTGCTTAGAAATCCTCATAGCGATATTTTAGTTTTAATGCTAGATCTGTTATTTATTCATTTATACTTACTACAGACAACTGGATTAGTACCCCCCCCCCACCCCGGTTTTGTCATGTGTACTTACCTTCCTCTGTCCTACTCTAGTTAGTTGTTCTTTTTTATGTCATTACTGTATATATATGTATATATTTTTTTTTTCTTGCTTCTTATCTGCATTTTTTTTTTGGGGGGGGGGGTTTTGTTTTCAATGCAGATGTTTAATTATATTATATCATACATATTTTGTTGTTGTATCAAAGGTGATCTGTGCTTAACAAGCCTTGCTTCTATACAGACCACCTCTTTCCCATATTTTCGATATCTTTTCAGCTCATTGTCCATAAGTTTTTATTCCTGTTGTGTTTTCTTCTAACCTTATTGATATCGTACATGTATGCATTGTATTTTGGTTGTGGAAAGAAATAAATGAACTTGAACTTGAACTTGAACTAGGAGCCAGGCATGCATGGGAATCAAAATCGTGACACTTTGATTAAGAGTGTGCGCTCTTTCAACTATGCCACAACATCTCCACTATATTACTATCAAAATCATTATTATTATTATTACTATTACTATCATCATTATTATTATCATCACCATTATTAATACTGCCAGAATTGCTACTATCATTATTATCATCAACAACTTACATTCAATATTGCAAATAACTCACCTTCTGTATAACAGACATAGATCTGCCAAAATAATCCAATGAATTGAATAAAAGAAAGCAGAAGATTGGTGTGAAGTACTTTGCTGTAATAGAAAGAAAAATAAATAGCAATGAGCTTACAGTCAAATATTGATTTGAATCATTCACAAAAAGAAGAGGAAGCGCAAAAAGAAAAGATGAAAATTGCTAAATTACAAACAGGTACCTCTACAATATCCCTTGAGAATAGCTTTCCACTTCTTTCATAATGAAAATGTTTGTTTGTTTTTAATTATTCATATTTTCAACTGTTCATGAACAAGGAGAGCTATTTAACAGGGGGTAATATGCAGACACATTTATGTATGTAAATAATACAATGTATATGAGAAGAAAAGGGTTAAGAAAGTACTTCAAATGAAGGAACAAGACGATGAAGAGTCCTTACAAGAGAAAGCAACATACAAGTGAAAGACAATACTGAACACTTTATTCAAGGTGTTTTTCCTTCAATAACACTTCATATTTCATCTCTACTTCTTCTATATTTTTTGTTCAGTTGGGCAATACTGTATCCTTGATACACATATACAGACATGTACATAGTATCTGAACTGAATGTGAAGTAATACAAGCATAAAGAGGGAATTCCCCTAATATGCAGTTGATATACACAAACAGGAAACTGCTTGCAATGATGTCATGTGTTGTTCTCCAACTTATATTACATGTATGCTTGGGATTTCTAAAGCATTTAAGCTCTTCATAATCAAAACAACTCTTTACACTACAATCACATTCATAACTTCCTCTATTAGGTCCTGGCCTTTGAGTTCTAGGAAGGATATGATTTCTTCCAAGAGTTTGTTAACCTTTTGTCAACACCTCGTGACTGAGTTTACATCCATCGGCTGAAATAAGACTACATGTACTCTCGACACCCCGGATGGACAGCAAGTGAGTGGCAACAGCAATGAGTCCTTTTTAAGACTGGCTTCGATTTTTATATTAATCTTTTTTTTTTGGCTACCATTCGACAAATATAAAACAATTGTAAAAATAGAAATACAACAAACAAAAGAAAAGACAAAAATAATCTTGGCCACTGTTTGGAAAGTGAGCCACATGTCTTACACATGATCAAAAAAATTAGATACATTACATTTCATTTCATCGATTTCTGAACATCAGTGCTTTTTGTTTGTTTTGGTCTTTTTTCATAAAATTTCCCCCTTTCTAGTTTCTCCAAAAAAAAAAACTTCAAAAATATACATAAAATGCCTTCAAGTGAGAAGTATCACATAATACGACTGATTTATTTTTCTTGGGTTTGATGTAGGCAAAGATCTATTTCTTATGGAGGGTCTGTTTATATGTCTCCAATAATGCAGGGAAGCTTTTCAACCTAAAACGGGAATTTATGAAAATTCATGTACACAGCAAACAGGAGAAGTGCAACGTAAATCCAAAATCTCCTAACTGATCAAGCATAACTTAAAAACCTCATAAGTTTCTTATAATTTATCAGATTCTCCTCAAATATGCATTGATCTGTTCCCCTTATAATTACACACTATTCAAAATAACTTAAAAATCAACTCTTACTTGAAAATTTTGTAGGATGCATAGGTTCTATTTGTGATATCACACCAGGAAAGTTACCTAACGTCACAGCAAAGGTTAAAAATACCATTAATCCTGGAATCCAGATCTGCAAATAAAAAAAAATGTAGGAAACAGTAACAAAGAAGAGTGGCAAATGTGTTTTTTTTACATTTTTACTTAAGAAGGTGGTTGAGGTAAGCAAGTAACAATGAAAGTTTCTATTTGTCATTTCTTTAATATGAAAACCAAGTATTTAGACTAGTTAAAATTACTATTTTTGCACTTGCTTGGTGCAAAATAAGAAATAGTCTGGTCAAACAGCATGTACTGTACAGATTAACAGAGTCAATCAAAATATCAACACTATAACACAATTCCACTGTGACAAGAAAGCTTCAACAATTTGCAAGGAATTCCTAAAGCATACTAAAATCTGTAGTTCCTCATACTGCATTTTAGTTCCTTCCATACATACTGTAGGTAAATGGTAATAAACATTTTTATCCTACAATGTAACAAAATAGTTTCACTACCTGGCTTAATACTTTCCAAAATGGTGGTTTGGGTGTCTTTTTCAATTCGAAACTACTACTATACGAAGATGAGACATCTTCCATTCCTGTTCTTGTAGAAGCTGTGTACGAGAAGGAGAAGAAGAAGAAGAAGCAGAAGAAGAAGAAGAAGAAGAAGAAGAAGAAGAAGAAGGAGAAGAAGAACAAGAAGAAGAAGAAGGAGGAGAAGAAGAAGAAGTAGAAGAAGAAGAAGAAAAAGAAGAAGGAGGAGGAGAAGAAGAAGAAGAAGAAGAAGAAGAAGGAGAAGAAGAAGAAGAAGAAGAAGAAGAAGAAGAAAAAAAAAAGATCATTCCAATTTATATGACACCTAGATAGATCCCTGTCATTTGATTGGTTGTTTGATATTCATCATTTGTCCCATTGCACTATGACGTCATCAATCCTGCAAAAGTGGCTCCATTTACCGTGCAATTTTGGATCCATACGATTTGCTCCATTGCACGCTGGCCGGGAGCCCGGCACACTACGTACGTAAAACGCTTGCGTTTGCAGTGAACAATGCGCTAGCGTATAGCGCTATTGATTTATTGCGATTTGATCTATTTCTAGGTGTCATATAAAACAAATAAGGAATGTTTTTTCATTCGTGCAATGGACAGAATATTTCATTCGCTAAAAGATGAAATTATTGATCCATTCAACTCGGCTGCGCCTCGTTGAATGGATCATTTCATCTTTCACCTCGTGAAATATTCTGTCCATTGCACTCATAAACATTCATTATTTGTCTACTATGTTATGTGCACTCACTCCAGTTCAAAGTAATATTTGTACTATATACTGGACATAGGCTTCAATGGTTCCTTTGTTCAATTCTGTCAATTGATAACAGTTTATAATATTCAAATATGTGTAGCTATTCTTGGAATTTACAATCACTGGCATCAATCTTAAATTATCTCCTTTTTATATGAAACAATAACGATGATCTACAAGATTCCTTGTATAAAACAAATGGTACATGTCTTTATTCTAGAATTTACTGATCTATCGGTATTCCTGAATACCTTTTATAATTAACCCAATAGTTTTGTAAGATGGATGCATACAGGAACATCTGTTTGATCAGTATAATGAACTTATTTTGCGTGCATCACTAATGTAATTGATATAACTATGATGGGGGGACCCTTGTCTGCGCACCTAATATTTCACTTAAAATTGACAAACTTTCTTTTTTTGTATTCCTCTAATGGCTGACCTCATTTTAATCCTCATATCCTAGGGAGTAACTGTGCCGAAAATCTCATCGAAATCCGAACAAGAACAGTGTGATTTTTACAAGAAAAGGCGATGGTGTAAATTTAACGCTAAAAAGATGAAGGTGCCCATGTCTGCGCACTCATTCACTTTACACGCAGTTCGGGATTTTTTTGCATGAAAGTGGCATTTTCAAGGCATGTGTGTAAAAATTACATAAAATAGACGCCTTCTGCCCGTTTTTCGTAATTTTTTCAGTGATACATATCGCTAAAATTGATTTAAAGATGATTGTGTTCGTTGCGTCTTTTGTGATGTTAGAATCGCGCAGTTAAGCGTATGCGCAGACTTGGGCACTGCGCAGACAAGGGGCATCAGACCATACATACATGTCTGATACTGCAAAATTGGAGAATCTGATTCCCGATAATTGATATACCTTGTTTATTGAGGTAGTACTCAGCAAACTGATTTCTGGGTAGAACTAGGTAGGCAGCATATGTGATCACTATGCATATCACAGATATGAGGAAATACACAAATCCTACTAGAGAGTTGTCGTTCAAAGCTGAAAAGCAAGAAGAAAAAGAAAAAGGGGCATTATTCCTCTGCTTAATGTAAATTCAAAAGCTAAATAGCTGTACGCACAACAGGAACATGTATAAGCTTAAAAACTGCATCATTCAGGGTCCATAGGATGAAATGAATAAAAACAGGAGAATGAAATAAGAATATGAAAATAAAGATGAAGAATCAAAATCAAATAAAGTGCAAATTTTGTACTCTGTATTTTACTGCTGTATTTGATATCATTCATGGTTTTTTTTAAATTGTAAATATGACAGTATTAGTATTGCAACCTTTGTCATATAATTTTAAAGTAATAAGCCGCACTGAATTGAATCAAGTTTTAAGCCAACATGAAATGAACCTAAAATTCCTTTACTGATTTCTGTCATTTGATGACCTCTTTCAGAGTAGTATATCATAAATAGACAAAGAGCAGAGAGAGGGAAAGAGAGTGAGGGAAAACGAGGGATGGAGTGAGGGAGCCGGGGGGTGGGGGGGAGGAAGGGGGAGAATGAAACCCAGTATATATTTCATCAAAAGAACAAGAGAAAAACAGAGAAATATAGCATAGATGAATTACAAACATGGGGTTTTTTACAGACATGTACCAAGCAAATATGATCTCTTACGTCTGGAGTCTGACCTGTAACATCATCATCGCAATAACTGTTACAAGCTACTGCATCTGATTGGCTGAGAGCAAATTTGTCATAGAAATGTGGCGGTTGTTTGATAACAAGTTTTATGAATAGGGCCAAGGTGAGTGCTGGACACAAGATGGATGATGTCCTACAAGAAGGCATGCCTATTCACAATGAAGCTGCAAACCCCTGTGGTAAACCTGGATGGTTTTGTTTGTTTTTTTGTACAAATGAATGAGATATGAGGCAGCAAAAAAATAACCACTGAGGCATGAGGTATATGTTTGGCCTCTTGGAGATAAAAGGTGTGGACCAATCAAATTCCTATTAAGTTGTTAGCGCAACATATGACGTGACAAGTTTGAACAATTTTGGGGAAAATTCTCTTTTATTTGAGCGTAATCTAATTTTGACACCTTAATATGCATCTTATTATCATTTAAGTGTAGTGGCATAAAAAAAGAAAAGAAAAAAAAAATCTGCGGGGGTTTCCCCCACAGCATTTGTCGCTGCATATCTGAATGAACCAATGAAATACATAAAATCATTTTTGAAAAAGCAGAAAAATAAGGGTATGGATTTACTTGCAAGACAAATGATAGAGACCAATGCAGGTACAATTCCACCAAGTCCTTGTCCAGCCATAAGAGCCTGTGTATACTTCTTAGGTAATAATCCTCCAAGTCCAAACACACTCCCTTGGAATATGCCACTGAAACCTGAGACAAATAACAAAACATTTTCGGATTATAACAACTGTCTCTATGCCCTGTGCAAAGGCATAGGATATCCTAGCTTCTTACCTAGCTTTTAGTGAGTTTAAATGGAAATTATTCTAGATTGCAAGCTCTTGGTCTGAATTCCTACTACTGTCAAAAGGAGTCCACTTCCAGGACTTTAAGAAGAACAAAGGAAAGGTGAAAGATCAAAGATAGTGATCCAAGGAAACTGAAAATACGTTTTTTCTCTCTGTTTATGTAAAACATTATGTAAACTGAAAAGAATAAAACCCTGAAGTCTGCACAAGTTTGTGAGGAAGTTCTTAAGTCATTCTGATGAGGACAGAGCACACTGCCTAAAGAATTTCAAGATTGATACTCCATTTTGTTCTTTCAGGAAAATAACTAGATTAAAACAGTCTTTCTAAACTATTCCACATGATTACATGTACTACACTTACTATTATTTGCAGAACTATACTTTCAACAATCATTTATACAGAACACCCTAATGTTTATACATTGTGCCGTGATAAGATCACACCTGAAAGCTATAAAACCAAAATATTTACAATGGTATTTCGAGAGGATGATAAAAACAACTGCTTATATTTTGTTTTAACTTGTTTGGCATTATTCTGAAGAAACATTTTTTTACTCACAATTAATGATGATGACACTGGCAAGTGTAATCCAGAAAAACTCCTCCTCCCCTAAAAGAAACAAGAGAGTGATATCTGATAAATACTGACGATTGGAATACAGTTTTCATAATGTGAATAGCTCTTACATCTCAAAGATATACATTGTATGTATGCTGAATTCATATCATTGACTTACCATGTCCATGTTATTGAAAAGCTAGAGAAATATTAAATAAGTAAGTTGTGCATGGAATAGCTAGAGAAAAATTAAGCAAGTAACTAGTGCGCATCTTTACTGTGCTTTTCATACAATGTGCAATTACTGGTACTACAACAAAATCACTCTCTATAAAAATATGTATTATAATATCTTAAATGTTGAGAATATTAAATTCTCTGTTTATCATAGCCTTCATCAAAGAACCAGTCGGTTTCTGAAGGCAATCTGTTAACATATTCAGTGTATATTTGTAAATATATGTAGCTAAGATGGACTCCCTCATTTACACTGTCACTACAGTAATGTTTCATAGAAACACACATAAAAAAATAAACAACCAAGTCAATACTCACAATCATTGGTATCAACTCTTGTTAACACCGTAGTGAATATAAATATGACCAGCATTCCAGTCAGTGATGTGATCATTCGAGCTTTGAGAGTTATTCTGTACAGAGATGAAATAATACAAACTGATTATCAACGGAATCTCCACTGCTTCTTTCTATCTACATGTATGGCCCAGTATCATATTACAGCTGTTGCCGTGTTGGTTGAATTTTTATAGCAAAATGCTGTGTCAGGGAATGAGATAACTTGGTACATGGCTACAAATTAAAATGTTACCTTGCCCAACATAGCAACAACTAATGTATGCAAACTGGCTTCCATCCATTCAAATGCCATTATGCATAATTGGTGAACTGAATAGTTGGTAAACAAGAGAGAAACATACATGAAATTTGAATATAATAGTAAATATTTGTACAACACTCAAAGACTTTTCAGAAAACATTACGATTTTTTTTTTTAAAATGTACTCATGTAGGTTTAATGCTTTTATCGATTTAACCTGAATTTACTCTTATCAGAACCCACTTCTGTATAACACAGTCAAACAAATCTATGGAAGCCAGCTATGGGAAATGGGCAAAGTGACCAGTACAGCAAAAATGCCCTTATGGAGAGGTGGCCATAACACTAAGAGCTTAGTATACTGATAGTAATGGCAAGCTATGTCACTGTAACTGTTTAAAACTCACCTGTGTTTAATGCCTATATTGACGAGTTGTATAACGACATTGGGTACCTGAGCTGCTAGTGAGAAGTAGGATTCATACATATCCTGCAGATCTGTCTTGACTGGTGTTGCAGGTGATATTGGTAGTGCTGTCCCACCTTGAAACGTCTCATCGATGGATGATGCATTGATTTCATGATTAGCAAACTTGTAATCAAAATACTGCAATCAATAATGGAGAAATACAAAGAAGAGAAATTAAAAGACTTTAATGATTGTGAACACACACACATACATACACACACACACACACACACACACACCCACACACACACACACACACACACACACACACACACCACACACACACACACACACACACACACACACACACACACACACACACACACACTCTTCTTTTTCTTTCCAAACTGTTTTCTTCTGATTTCATCAAAACAAAAAAAATTTAACATTTCAATTTTTCCATTTCAAATTAAACAATTTAACACTTAAGATTTCATATTTCATTTTTTCATTAAAGTGAATCATATATAACTTTAAAAAATAATGAAATCAGTTATTAAAAAAAAACACACACAGACACACCACACACACCCCCACACCTGCACACAAACACATGTGCAAAGTAGAACAAGATATCATAGGGATTACAGTATATTCAACTTTGAATGTCGGATGCAATTTTAGAAATTACATAGAGCATCAAAACAAACTTCTTTTGAAACACTTATTACAATCCTAGCTTATTAAAAAATTTATACAGTGGAAGCTTGGTGTAGAGAAATTTGATATAACAATATTCCTGATAAAACAAGGTAATGTTCCGGTCCCAGCTCTTCATATTTTATTGTTCTTCAACTCTGATATGATGAGATTTCTGCTTTAACAAGGTAATTTGCTGGTCCCAAGGAGGTCAATATAGTGAGTTTCCACTATAAAAGGAAAAATTGACATACATGTGTTAATATTTCATAAAATTTCTGTGTATAAATAATAATGAAACTTTTTCCAATACCTTCCTATATTCACAGCATATACATTCAAACAACAAACAAGATCACATGAAGGACAATACATGTATTCAGTTTATACTCCCAAGATCAAGATCATATGTCTTGGTGTTATGTTACATCTATGAATTATTTTTGAAATGACACTTGAAAACAATACCTAGTGCAGAAAATATCACTGCTTTCAAGCAGGTACATGTAGACTTACATTCTGAGCAGTGATGAACATATTCCAAGGGAGAACAGAGCACATACCAAAGGTGTAGAAGACCACATAAACAAAGGAATACCTGCATAAGAAAAAATTGAAAATTATATGGTACACGTATATCATAGTGATGGTCATGGAAAAAAAAAAAAAAAAAAAAGGAGCCATGTTAGGGGACCTCTGTGGTCTAAGGCTACAGTATCAATCATTTCAGACTTACACTGTACATGTAGATATTCAATCTGAATCAAATATCCTGAAAATGATGCACATGTCTCATTTTCATCACATTAAGGTGCTTTCACACATGATGCAACAGTGTGGTAACACGCTGTGTCACCACACTTTTTTGTGTACAAGCCTATGGGGTATAGGGCGACAAAAAAATGCCGCCGAGGCAGGACACACTTTTGTTTGCTGCCTACATACACAAAAAATGTGCACCAATCAAATTTCTAAAAAGTTAGCGCAAAAATTGTTGCCATGAGATAGATTGCTTGCGCAAGTTTTGACAATATGCTCTCTTATTGAGAGTTGAAGCGTTAATGCGCGTTCATTAGCATATGTGGTGAAACAAAGTCCAATCATGTGTTCTGTTTGTAAAACCTAGAAATCAAATTAAGAACTTAAAAAGATAATGCTAAAACCATTTAAAATCATCATTTCTGTGTGCTTAAACATACAAACACTACACTACAGGAACTGACCTGTCTTTCGGAGGGGTGTTTGCTGGTCCTATATCACTGGACGATCTTCCTGCTTTGATTGCTACATCATCTGGGTTTACAAAGCCATTACCAGTATTCGTGATATGATCTTCTTCATCATCTAACAAAGCTGTCCTCTCGGACATAGTGCTGTGTATCAAGGAAAATGTTAATTGAAACATTGATATTTGGTAGAAAGTGACCAGTAAATTATGGATAATTCTACCTTCCTACTGCTCAGGTCAAGACGGTGATAATTTGCTTTACAATAATCCTAAATTAACTCTTACAATGCCGATGGCATGTATATGTGCCCAAGAGACTTTACATTTTTAATTGACCATTACTCCACTTGGAATAATGGATGGTCATGAAAATATGTCAAAGTTTAGAGGACAGATATAGTATTTAAAATATCTAACAATCACTATATGCTACCATAGGCATAGGATATTTTTCAGAAAACTTCAGATTTTGGAAAGGATCCATTCTTATTTTAGCATAAAACGGTAGCAAACAAATGAGAAATGAAAACGGAAAGGTCAAGAGGGATGCTTATTTCCATTTCCAAATAATTTTCATGCAAGACATTGAATTAATGGAAATATTTGGTTAACTTTTGAAAGGATAATACATTTTCTATAACTTTTGTGTACAACTTATCTGTACAGAAATTACTGTTGAAGACTTACAGGCATCTGAAAAGCAAGCATTGTTCATGATTTGGTAGAATTTGAGAACAAGCAACACCCCTTGGCACCGTAAGAGTTAACAACGATTTGATAAATTTTAATACATGTATATCTATGCAGTAAAATGAGTGCTTAACCTCATGTATGTACACTGTAGGTTTATTTAGGCCGAGGTAGAAAGTTCTTAACAATTTATTTGCGTTTATAATGTTTAAAAATCCACTAAAAAGTACATCTAAAAACATAAAACTCACATAGGAACATGCCTACACCTTCACACCCAACAATTTCACAAAAATTATGAGATCATAACATAAGACAGATAGTGACACCAAATAACCGATAATGAATATCTATGGTTATCAATCAAATGTGAAAATGGGGTTTGGAAATACTAAGGTAATCGTAATACATACATCACACAAATCATAATTACTAAGAAATTCAAAGCATCACATTCATATGTAGATTTCCTGGTTGCTCATCTACTTGCTTTCCTAGTATTATGAAAATACATATCATTCGATCAATTTCAGGAAGGCTTACATGGATGGGTAGAATTATAACCATTGATTTACACGGGTCTACAGGGTTCCACACTAACTTTTGTCAAAGAGGATTGCGATCAAATCTTTAGGGTCTATCTGCATTAAGCCCCAAGTAACCAAAAAAAAAAAAAAAAAAAGATTTGGGGGGTACGGGACCAAGATTAAGGGGGTTTAAGTGTCCCGAGCATCAGTTAGTATCGAGACCCTACACTATTTGTACAAATAAAGCCGGCATCTAAACTCTAAGAGCACTAGAACTTACCCTGCAAGAAATTTGAAGACAGGATATTAACAGAACAATGTCCAACTATTACCACTGACTACAAAATAAGCCAATCAATATTGCACTTAATGTTATTCCAAAAAGATCTCTTTTATAACTAGTTTGTCTTGAAGGCTCCATTCATTTGTATTTCTAACGAATTGACTGAATTATTCTCACAATTCCCATAGGTTTCGTACAGGGACCACCGGGTTCCAGTATTCAGTGGGTTAACATTTATCATGACATTGACTACTCAAATGAAGGAGATACATATACTAGCATAGTGAAGTGAGTCATAACAGGAAGTCAAGATAGTCACATATACAATGCATTTAACCTTTACTTAATGATAAAAGAAGCTCCAAGGATGTGTAAAGATTAACACACTGTCATTGTCTGTGGGTTACACACATGTGACTACTGATATATGTATTGATACAGTACTCCATATAGGTAATCAGTTTCATTCTCACAAGGATATATGATCCATAGTATAAACACATTTCAATAGGACTATTGAATTACAACTCTATCAACAAGCAGCCACAACAAACTTGAGTCTCTTGACATTTATTTTCTTTCAACTGTTTATGTACATTTACATGTAAAAACAAAATTACAGAAGCATGACAGCATGTGTTACTGTTAGAAGTGAAACAATAGAGACATATTTCATTTTCCCATTAATTTTTTTTCATACTGTGGTCCTAATACGTACTGTTAGTGAAAATTAATGCTGATCAAGGAAGAAAACAGTTCAGACATCAAAAGCAATCTTCCCTTTACTGCAATAAACACAAAATTATACTATGCACTACTGCTTCAGTTCTACACGATGATTCTAGCCAAGATGGTTACAGGAATAATAAGTGAAAAAATGTGTTCTGAATGAATTCATACAGATTTCATGGCCTTTATACATTTGCAAACAAACAAGATGGAAAAAAACAAAACAAAACAAAAACAAACACACACACACACATATTGCATCCCCCAGTGGCGTAATGAGCCAAAATATTTTTTTTGGGCTCAATCTTTGCTGGGAGCGAAGCAACCAATCCTGAGGGACCGAGCCGGGGATACCCCCCCCCCTTTACGATACGGAGCTTTTTCATTTTTTCGACTTAAATATGTGCAATCTGCAAAACCTGAAAAGAAAATTCCAACTTCAGTTTAGTTCAATTTTCATTTTTTCTCATTTCCAACAAAAGAAGTAAATATCATGAAAAATAAATATTTGAAGTACAACATGCAATATGAAACATCAAATTTGATGACATGTACTATTATGGATAAGCGTGTCATGAATTTACCGACCGGAAAAGGATTTTTTCATGAACTTGGAAACATGCAGCCCAAATAATCGCAATTTTCAAACAATTGCCAGCGTTACACAAAATACCTTATTACTTATGATAATAATACAGACAAAGACACTTTGAAATAAAAGGGACGAGCATGAAGAGGGTGTGATGCAGTGGGGTGCTAGGGTTCCACTCCCATAGTGGTGTAGCTAGGATTTCATTTTGGGGGGCGGTAGTGAGCACGCGAAGCGTGTGAATCAGTTACTGAGCGCGCTTCGCGGGAGGGTGCAGGGAGGGGGAAGCTCTGACGTTTCTTTGAATTGTTCCTGTCTGCTCCCGCTCTTCTTACGTTCTCTTACCTTTTTCTTTTCTCGCTCCCACTCTTTTTCCTTGTATTTTTTCTTTTTTACTTTCTTTTTTGATGGCGTTTTTGGAAGGGGTGACCGCCCTCATCGTCCCCCCTGGCTACGCTGGTGGACTCCCACGGTAGAACTTCTTTACAGTATTGATGGTTTGCAACTCTGTAAAAGAACGCTATTTCGGACTACAAACTTAAAGTCCGTGTCTAGTTTTGGTAAATCTAAGAACATTCATTATCAAACTTTGAATCCATTGTCAGATAAACAGATAAAACCAAGTGCTACATCATAAAGCACATTAGTATTGATATTATGCATGTTTTCTGCCTTGCTATGCATGCTATTTGGGAAATTGTGAATGCGTTACTTAACCATGTTAACAGTAGAAAGGGAGTCTAGGGAGAAATAATGAAATTCGCGTGATATCACTAATATAAAATTGAAAATAAACAATGGTTGAAATTTATTTGGGGGGTTGGCGCATTTGTTGATTCAGGCTGGGTAGGTAGATGTAACTTTCTGGTTTAACGTACCAATAGACTCGTAACGATAAACATCTCTTACTGCTAGTGACGACTGGACATGCATCAAAATTGAAAATAATCAAGGAACTGACCACTTCAAATTTATGTGGAACATATCAACCTGTCATTACCACATAAATGAATGCCAAATAAATAAAAATCATTAAAGAAATGAAGATGCATGAAAAAAAATACAAGGAATAAGGGAAAACACTAAGACGAAAGAGCGTGTGGCAGCATTGCAACGTGATCGCCAAACATGCAAGAGTGCACCACGGTCATGACGGTAACCATATATCATCCATAACGTTGAAACGCTGCACCGCATTTTCGCCTTTGGCCTAGTCTGATTAACGGATGTAGAAAATCTGACGATGTCAGAGGTCATTCTTCAAGAGCGGAAATCATCGAAATGCCAAACTTGGTATTTTTAGTTTCAGAGACAGAATTTAGGTTTTAAAGTAAGAATTTAGGTTTTAAAGTCACAGCTAAATCTATCAGGCCAATAGCAAACCTGGAAGCTAGTTTTCAGGGGCAACGGCATGAACAGCACATGGAAAAGTGCAGACCTAAATCATAAATGTGGGGGCAGTTCCGAATTAATTTAGTAAATTTAGTTAAAAGTAAAGTTACGCCAAATGACCGTTGAGGGCTTTACTTGCCGGTCAAAGCGTTCCATGAAATGTCAGAATATAACACCAAAGTACGCTTCTCAAAGCTAGGTCAAGGCCAAGGCCTTGCTTGGCTTGAGGCTTGACAACTGATGATGATGTTAATGAAGCTTGGCCTTGGTTGGATTCACCTGCCAGCGCGCCATGGCTGGAGATCAGTGTCGGCCGACCCGGCCCGGGTCAGGCCAGGCTCAAGCCCAAGCCAAGGCCATGGCATGGCGCGTACACAAACAAACAGGCCGAGAATTTCACTGTATTAATCGGCTTTGATACTCGCTTTTTCAGACTTGGTTTACATGTTCTTAATACATGATTTAGAACTTTTCAGCCAAGTTATTTACCTCTCTTCCATGTCCCCACACAGAATAATTTCATTCCAGAAATAGTCGTATTTACTGTCACTTTCCAGCTGAAAGTCCGGAAGTGTTCCGCTTAGACAACAAATTAATCAGGTGATAGCTAGCTCCACAGAAATAGAAGACGTCGGCGTCTAGTCTATTTCCGTAAAATTGTGATCGCAAAAAGGACACTAACGGTACGGTACCGTGGCTGGCAGCAAACATCGCAGTGAATGAACAGTCTTAGAAAAAGAAGGTTCACATCCCCACAAAACATAATCGCTTGTGACTTTTTATTTCAATATAAATATTGTATTAAAGTACGGTATGTATATGTTCATGTTAGAATGTCATAAAATGTGTAAGCTATTCTGCTACGATCACTTCACACAGTGTGAATGTCCCTCTTGCTCCAGACAATTTCATTGATCCACGCGTGTCCACACTAAGATGACTATTTTTTTTTTCTTTCGTTTTAAATTCAATAATTTGTGATAATTATTCATTTGACTTAAAATTTCATTAATGATCTTGCTCTGGCTCCAGACAATTTCATTTTATTATCCTTTACTATCAGCTATGATAGATAGCCCCATTTTCCGAATTGTAGTTTTCGGACTCAGAGTCATCCCATAAAGTAGATAAAAGATGAGAGTTACTATTCTGAGGTAATTCAATGCAATATCATATATTTTTAATCACATCAGGTACCAAGAAGCAGCACAATATACAAAGCAATGAGCAAAAAAAGTACTCCCCAAACCCACTATATCAGGAAATGATCAAGGATTTGGGAGCACAAGCATAATATTTAAAAAATTCCACTTGACAACCAACAGAAAATTAGACGGTGTGCAAAAACCTTGAGTTATATGCCTGCACTGGGAGTTCAAAAGGCATTTACGTGTGACAATGATTATGAATTACATAATATTTATGGTTGTTGGTTCTATTTGATGCATATTTTTCTTCAAATCCTACGGCAAAAGTGACAGCTCTGTTTTTGTCATTATTCAGACCCACACCTCACCCGGGACCTCATCCTACACAGAAGTTTAGGAGGGATATACACTACTGACATAGCTAACTGCAAAACTTGTTTCATATTGAATGAAGGCAAAAGCAGGAGACATTAAGGCTATAATTTTATTCGGCCGAATGCCGTTATTTTTCCTTCCATTTCTCCGTTTTCTCTTTCTTTCAGCATCTGCAATACTAGAATATAAAACTCATTTTCATCTCCGTTCTGCTATGCTATAATAGTGATGCTCTTATTACCATCATATAAAATCCAAATCCATCAGAAATTTGAGCTTTAAAAAAAAAAATGGAAGAGAGAGAGTAAGAAAAGGGAGTAAGAGAAAGAAAATTGTGTCAAATCGACCACGAACATAGTTTATTTGGATTAACCCCAGAAAAAAAAAAAAAAAAAAGCAACCACGGTTGGAGGCTCGGAGCGTTGGGGGGGGGGTGGTTGGGTGGTGCGCACCACGCCTAGCATGCATTACTACGCGCAAGAGATATAAACGACGCACAACGTCAACGTAAATGTAGCTAACTAGCAGCATAGCCAGCTCCAAGAAGCTTCAAGACAAAATTTCCTTAAATTCATTTACCCAGCGTGACTTAAAGGATTCATTTAGTTAGGGTTGATAACTTCTCTCTTATATCAATGTAAACAACACTATTCCCATTTTTAATTACGATTAGATGGCATCTTGCTGTAACTGATCAACATTCGTTTGTATCGGATGTAAACATGACTGTGCCGGAGAAATGCAATAATCTGGATCAGATAAAAATACGGTAAGATTTTTAATTCGAATTTATTCAAATCTATTAACATTCGAGGGATTCATGAATCAAGTATTAAAATATTCCAGTATCTGAATCATACATTCTAAAAGTTACTTTTATCTTTCGTATTCATCGATCGTAGCTACATCTAATTCAGAATTTAAATTCCATTTTCAATCGTTTCTTGAAGGGCATGCAGGACGGGGTGGTTGTGTGAAGACGTGTGAGCAGTGTCTTCACACAAAGGGAAAAAAAAAAAGCTGTCACGTTTTGGCAGTAAATTTCATAAAAATATGCATCATATATAAAACTAACTACCATGATTCTATGTCACTTTTAATGCTGTCAAAAAAAAAATGTTTCAAAAGATTTCTGAAATATTGCATAGACGCTTGCTCAAATTACTTTTAAAATCTATCCGGTTACACAACCTGTCCGGGTCGCACTAGTGGTAGGATGGGGAGGGGGGGGGGGGGGAGGGTGGTCCGAATATCAACATTTAGCAGATAAGGCTGTCATCATGATTGCCTTTGGATCATCATCTATCATGCAGGCAGGTCATCTTGATGATACTATATTTTTGCGTCCGATCATTACATTTTCAGGCATAATTAAGTTCTGAATCTTTTGAGTCAGATTCTAGATAGATAACAGACAACTTATTATAGAGGTTTTATTTTTTTGCTTGTTGTTTTGTTTGTTGTCTTTTTAGATGTAGAGTCAATTGCAGTTCTCTTTTGCCGTTCTGTCTGAGATCTTTGATGAAGATTCAACTTGGATTTATATAAAACTGACAACTGTTACACGTAAAATTTCTTCATTTTTTTAGTTGATGTAATGTACAAAAGATGAAGTCTTCGCGTGATCGTGGAAAGAGTATGTTCAGTGCCCCAATCTCGGACTCTCAGACATCTATTATCAGCCCCGATGATAGCTCAATACCAGGAGATGGAAAGACATCCAAGGTATGAAAACATCACTTCGTATAAAGTTGGGCGGTTGAGTTTGAGGAAAAGGCTATGTTAAACTGTTATGTTTTATCATTATTTTTCTTTTAATGAAAATCAAAATTACAGCAATTTCAAATTCAAATTCGATTTGGTTTTATTCAAAACCTCCAAACTTAAGTCCGCAGACTATATGCGAGTTTACACAATAAAGTTATTAAATAAAACAACGTTCAAATAAGAAAAACGTAAGAAATGGGGAAAATGTTTATCAACAACAATATATACAGTACTATGGTTGTTTTTCTAAAACACTTCCCACCCCTGATCCTATAACAACTCATAAATCAGAAATCAGACGACGCTGGCATTTACATGGGTTACAGCCGAATAGTGTACACTTTTTATCTCTTCCACGGCTTCACCAATTTGTCTGAATACCTCAGTTAAATAAAGCATGTATAAAATATATATGACAAACTGCAACTGCATGCAGTGAGATGGGATCATTTCTCTCGAACATCATTACATCATTGCTATCGTCTCGTTGTGACAGAGAAAAGGTGCAGGCTGTCTGTTTTCAGTCTTAACACACGCATGATCAGGGCCCCGTTTCATAAAACTTGTTCTCAGTATTAACTGCTATACATTTCTATGACAAATTTCCTCTCAGCCGATCAGATGCAAGGATTTCAATAGTTCATAACAGTTATTGCAACTTGTTATTGATAAGAAGTTTTATGAAACGAGGCCCTGGTGAATGGCTACATGCAATGGGGCACAGAGGGGCTCGCACCCCGGAACTGGCGAAATATGAAGGGCCAGAGAAAAAAAAGGATAGAGAAAAATGGGGAAATGGTCCACTGAGGGAGAAGAACGCGTGAAAAGATCGAAGGCATCATCTCCCTTATCATTTTTGTTGTTGTTGTTGAATTTGGTTTTTATAGACGTGTATCAATCAGATATGATTATTTACGTCTGGGACCGACCTTTTACGTCACCATTCGGAAGACGTGACTCAGACTTGAACCTGGGTCCCCTGAATCATAACTTCCACTGTCAGCTCTGGTGTCAGCTAGATTACAGGCGCGAGCCACAACGCACAATAATATTGTGGTGTTGTGGCTCGTTGATTCACATTTTCATCTACGAAGTCCATTGGCGTAAATCCCGGGGGGATGGGGGTGATATATCCCCCACTTTTTCGAGGGGGGGGGGGGTGGCGTGTACAAATATCCCCCCCCCCCTCATTTCAAGGAAAAATTATATTGTGATTAATCAGTTGGTGAAATTTTTCATAAAAATGTCATTAAAAATGGTCATAGTAGAATTTTCATTTGAAATGCTCTTAAAAACCATAAAAGTGGTCATTTTTCGCTCGCTCGCTCGCAAAATAAAAGAATTATATGTGTGTGGGGTCTGCTCAGGTGAGTAAGAGTGTGTATGTGTGTATACTTAAGTGTTAGTTCACGCAAGAAATATTCGGTAAAAAAGTCGATCACCCCCCCCCCCCCCCAACTCCTCAAAACGGATTTACGCCGGTGACCAAGTCACACCGACGCCCCTTGCCCCCCCCCCCCCCACCCACTCTACGCCTGGTTAATGTGGGTGCATTTAGGATAGCGAGACTGTTTTCTATCACTATAGCTACCAGGGAAGTGTGCTCGAATGATTATTGTGATCATATTCATGAATAGCATGCGAATAAAATATTCAAGTGAAAACATCTTCCTCACATAAATGAAATGTCCGTTGCTATAGCAACTATAGGAACACCTGTCGCGCTCGCGAAAAATCACGAAGACGCTTACGGAAATCTTCTCGTTTCGTTCCCCTGCGGAAAAATACCCCGTCCAGAATTAATTCGACATTAACTACAATGAAAATAGGTCTTAAAAGAGAGAAAGAGGGTGGGGGTGGGGAAGGCGAGTTGGAGGGAGAAGGGAGAACAAAAGATTCCATAAAAGAAAAAAAATGCTGAGTTCACTTCAAGGTCATTTCAAAGGAGACAAGCTGTCAGCTATATTACGTGGCTTATGCAATGAGTTAGCTATATACAGGGGGATGGGGGCATGTACCTCCATCTCTGCATCGAATGACAAAACTATTTTTTTTTAAAGGGTGAGAAAAAGAAATGCAAATAAAGATTTTTTAAAAGATGGTGGAACTCCTTACCTCATCATCCCCCTAAAAATTCTGTAGCAATGCCTTTCATGAGTAAGACCGCAGCCCCGCCCACTCCCCTCCCCTGTCAATGACGCCAGTACGTGCCTTACACTGGTTACCAACTCCAAACCAATATAGATACTCAGGCAGGAGATTTTAAAATAAGGCCAAAATGAGACATGAGAAAGTATCTTTAGTTGTGTTTAATAGTGCCAATGGGTTCTTAACTGATTTCTCTCAGGGGCCAGAAATATTTCTGATATTACATCACCAGCCACTGAGTATTGACTGTTGGATTTCTAATTTGAGCGAGTGAACAAAGCGGGCGAGCACAAATTTTGACTATTGTATTGTATTTCCTTCATTTGACCATGACAAGATAGAAAACAAAAATTAGACCACCCTCTACTCGGTGAAATGTAAATTACAGGAGTGCAGTTTATCTTTGTAACAAATTCGCTACTTTACTGAAACTCTACCGTATTTTGTATAATAAAATTGACGGTGAATTCTATTATAAAAGAACCATAAAGTCTGTTTGTCAACAATAGGCATATATCTTTACAAAGCTTGTTCCTCCGAGGCCAGAAAATGGTTAACCGCAAAACATTGTAATGTAAAAGGTGACCATCCAAAATACACCGTCTATACCACCAACGTACCCAATGAACAAAACCCAAAGGAGCATTTCCCTACCATGTAACGGTATTATCAACTTCTTAAATTGATCAATATTATAGATTTATGCAAATGAGCGGGCTCAGTCTCCCATTGACAGACGTGCTCACCTGTATGTGGGAATAAAAGAAGCTAGCAAGAAATGAACAAGTAAAGCACTCCCCCGTTACCACTGTAAATAAACCACGATGCACCATGGGAAGACTTTAAATCAACCTAACTGGGATGAATCACGTTGATCTCTTATCCTTCTCCATACAAAATAACTTGTGCTTATTTCACTGCTCATTATAACTTGTTTGATATAGCTTTGGAATGAACACCAGCCTGAGGAAAAGCAGTCTTGTGAAGAAAATAAACCTTATATAGCTTGGAATATAAAATAGAAACTAGACTCTAGACTCTAGAATGTATTTGAGTTCGAACCCGCACACGCCTGACCCTGGGTCGGTAAAGCGACTCGGTGGTGGAGGTGGAGGATGGCGAGGAAGATCGAGTAGAATGACAGCGAGATCGAGTTATATATCTGATGATGACAGTAATGATTCTGATGATGATTCACAGGGTTCCAAGACATCGATGTCCGGGAAACAAGAAATGGGAGCTCGACTCGAGGATGAGATGAATAATGATCATTTACAGAAACTACAAGAAATATTCGAGGTGAGTATCTTATTCCTTCCTTCTTTGCCCCCCCCCCCTTCTTCTTTCATCTCCTAGGATGATTATCTTTGATTTTTCTCTTCGTTTCTGCAGGAGATATCAAATAACCTTCACTCGTGTCTTTTGCAAGTCCTTGTAAATGTCTTTCAATTTCTCTTGTTCATTTAGTAAGCTTACTTTCTATACTCCTCCTAATGGCCTGATCTGGGGGGTGTTTCATAAAGCTGTTCGTAAAGTTACGAATGACTTTACGAACGACTTGAATATGGCAGGCGAAACGGGATTCTCAATCATTATAAATCGCTTCAGCTAAAGGTGAAATATGCAGACATAGATTAACATTACTATTGTTTACAAACATTTTTATTACAAAGTATATTTTTTAGCCACAATTTAATCAAGATTATGGGAAATGCAGTCACACTTTGTTAAAGCATCAGGAAAAACTCTGGCTTGCTCATTTGGCTTGCTATTTTCCAGTCGTTCGTAAAGTCATTCGTAACTTTGCTAACAGCTTTATGAAATACCCCCAGGATATTAAATTATCTTATTGTCATTAACGTGGGTAATAGACTTCAATTCAATCTTCAATATCTTTTTGTCTTTCCATTCGTTTCCTGATTTGATATCCAACATGTCTAAATAGCGATATCTTGGAATCAAAATAGTTTGACACAAGAACTGGTTTTATTCGTCCATTCCTACAGTCCTTACCACATTTTAACCATCAAGACTCCAAATACAGAGAACTGCTGCAGACAAGCAGCGAAATTTCGAATAAGAATTCTCGTAACCTCGTGAAACCATAACATGCAGAACGTAATTTGTTTCATTTTTAACTATACATGACATTCTTTTTCAGTATATACATATACAATGTATAAAAAGAATGAAATTATATCACAATCACATTTGATACAGACAACAGCAACCACAGAACTAAATTTTCAAAGTCACTGGGTCTATGCATGCATTCTGCTTAATCGGCTAGCGGTGTTCATTATTCGACCATCAAGTCATTGAATTGATACAGATGTATTGTAAATTTGAGAAGATTTTCGGCTTAGAAGAGAGACGAGGCACTTGTCAATAGAATCCCGTCCTGCGTCTATAAGCAGCTCTCAATCCTTTGTCAACGACTGAGATAATTTCTCCTAATTCCCACAACAAATAGTAAACAAAGGAACGGTAGATTGAAACCTTTACTTAAAAAAAAAGTAGCAGTGGATACAAACCTTCGCTTAAAACGTTAGCATACAAAACAGAATCCTTGTAAAGAGCTTTATACTGGCCCATCAAATCTGCATCCACCAACCAAGGCCGTAAGCAGGAATTTTTGGCTGGTGCGGGAGGGGGGGGGGGGCAAGATTAAGTAAATTATTCGCAGAAACACATAAGCGAGCTAGGGAGTGAAAAGATCGAGCGGGTCAGGAAGGACCTTTTGTATTATTAGAATTGAAATTAAACAAAATGTACACTTTGGGTACATGGAATTTTTGGAAAATCTGCAATAAAAAATATAATGTTTGAAAATTTCGGGGATGTACGGCTGTGCCACTGATTGGAATGTGTGTCAACAGCATGACGTCCTTGATAATGTCGAATAAGGAGAGTGCGCTATAAACCTAGTTTTCAAGTATACTTTGATAGGTTTTCTTTCTCATCAAAATAAATTAGGATATACAATGCGGAAGCACGTGTGATGGGGGGTGCAAGCCTTCAATGTCAAAATAGTGTTTCTACGAATATTCAAATATCCATAGAAATTTTTTTAATAGTCGACAATAACTTGACTGTGAAATTGTGTGAAGTAAGGTCTTTTCACCCACTTCTTGCTAACACAGTTTGTCTCTATGAGCATATTACTTAGTAAATACACTAACAGTGGGTGAACGAAGAGAGAGAGAGAGAGAGAGAGAGAGAGAGAGAGAGAGGATAGGTCAAAGAGAAAGTATCATCGTGGTCATAGCGAGAAAGAGAAGGGTGGGAGGAGAGAGAGAGAGAGAGAGAGAGAGGATAGGTCAAAGAGAAAGTATCATCGTGGTCATAGCGAGAAAGAGAAGGGTGGGAGGAGAGAGAGAGAGAGAGAGGATAGGTCAAAGAGAAAGTATCATCGTGGTCATAGCGAGAAAGAGAAGGGTGGGAGGAGAGAGAGAGAGGGGGGGGGGATAGGTCAAAGAGAAAGTATCATCATGGTCATAGCGAGAAAGAGAAGGGTGGGAAGAGAGAGGGGGGTACAGAGATGGGGAGGAGAAGAAGTGAGGGCCGGATGGATATAGATGTTGAGAGAGATCTAAACTGGATAGGTATTGATATTGGTTATTCCCATTACAGGGCAATCAGGTTATGGGAAAGTGAAAAAGTGATTTTTGTAATGCCTTATGCCCTCACCCTCACAACATAAATCACTAGAAGTGTTCCTTGATCATTCCCCTTTTGACTTTTATATTGTTTCAATCACCCATTTTATTTTATTTTGTTTGGTATCCATTATAGGAAGCAGACGAGGATGGAGGTGGAGGTTTGGATATTGATGAGTTCCGAGGTGCTATGCGTAAGATTATGGGTGAAGGAATGGTAAGTAATAATCTCACAGAAACCCATTGGGCTTCAAAACATTTCATGTGTCATCCCATCAAGATATAATTCAATTTATTTGCAGTGTCATACATACATACTTGGCGAATAAAGTCAATCAATCAGTCAAGCAAGCAATCAAGCAAGCAACCAAGTGCGTATGCAGAATAATAACGAGACAGTTCAATGGTTTGTTCTTAAGTAATTCTCTAGCCCAACAATAATGTCCTTTCTTGATGTATGTATTGATATATCACTGGAGCACCAACTGGAGTCATTCGTGCAGGCCCTTGAACATCAAGATTAATAGCCACAATAAAAGAACTACATGTACTAGATGAAAATTCGAGTGATTTAGGACCTAGCATGATCATAATTTGTCAAGAACTCTTCCTTTATCAGCGTGGTCGTGTAATTGAGGTAATCATTTTTTTGTCCACTCATAAGTAAGGTTGCCGGATGAATATCAAAGAATTATTTTCTTCATTCTCGACTGCTACAACCTTTATCCGATTCTGTATTTCATTATGCTATTTCACCAGAAATATTGCTTTAATAATCCTTTTGAATAATGAATATTGTTTGTTTTTACATGCCTCTATTACTTGCAACAGGATGAAGTAAGTTAATTATATTCCTTGTCAATATTGCCCGAACCACATCCCTGTATACATGTAGCTACACCCTTTCATCAGTATCCTCCATGTCTAGTTGTATGCACTAATAATGTTCACCTGCACTAATGACGTCACGCAATGAAGAAAATTGGTATAACAGCGGAGGGAAAATATTCCATCTCATGATTCTTGCCATTGGTGTGTATTTGTTACGTTTAACATTATTCTTAGGAAGGCAATGAGCGCATGAACATATTTAATGCTTTTAACAATGCTTAGCATAATAAATCTAATGGATGGTTTCACTATCGGTTGTCTATTAATCAAGTTAACACAAATATCACAATTATAACTACGGACTGGGACTATATGCATGGAGCTATACAGATATACCTGCAGTCCGCCTCAGTCACACTAACGATACTGATATACCAAACCGATACAAAACCTACTGGAGGTCGAATACAAAACTACATTATTCAGAATGATCAAGTCGGCTGTGCGGCATGTCTCACATGAAGCGAAAAACTCCCTTTATAACAATCCCTAAAATTCCCTATGCAATCCCTATGCAAGGCTTGACGACGCATGAGTTATCGTCATAATAATAAAAACATTCAGTCCATTAACTATATCTCTAAAGATATTAGTTAAAATGACTAGATTATGGGTCAGCTGGGTGCAACTAATACAATATAGTCATAAAAGTTACTATATTCTAGTCAGAAGTGACTGAGCTCTAGTAAAAATACGACTAGGAAATAGTCACAAATGACTATAAAGTATATTAAAAATGACCAGTATTACTTTGTACCCAGCTGACCCTTTCATTTAGTCATTTTTTACCGATTTGTTTTAAGGGTGTGTATATAATTATGCTTGTTCCTCGTCATAACTTTGATAGGTTTATATCAATTTTGGTGGCTAACGTTAATTTAATATGGTTAATGGGTAACGGTTTGTAATGAATGTAATGAAAGTAAAATGTCTCAAACCTTACCTGTTGATTGAATAATGGCGGTCCATCTCTCTGACACACTCGGTAGCCCGAGAAAATTGCTCAGAAATCAAGAACTTGAATCGGGGAAAATCATTAACATGCACTTTTACATATCTATATCATGTATAACAGTCATGTAACTAACTCTGTGCAGCTCAGGTGCAACGTGTTGGTATGAAGACACATTACAGTCAAAGTCCCAGATTTAGAGCAAAATTTGGTGATGGGCGAAGTTATTTCCTGTCATATGCCAGGGTAATCTCGGGCCAACAGGGAAGTCAGCTTCCGCTTACAATGTTATCATACAAGTCTATGTTGGAATCAGACTCGATATAAACCGAGGACTTAACGTAAAAGGAGAATGACATCAAACGAAACCGAATGTAACTTTCAAACAATTATTAATTGGATGGTGTTCAGAAGCACGAAAGCATTGTTTTAGGAAACTGCCATTGATCACTTCAAAACATAAAAGACGTCGTATCATTTCAAAGTGAACAATCTTTTTTTCAGTCTCCTGCTGAATTTCATCAAAAAAGTTTCTTTGATATTTTGAACTGCAAATTAAAGTACAAACGATGGCATGATCTCACACCATGCACACTGTCTAACCAGAGGCGTCGATCCATTTTTCGGATGGGGGGGGGGGGGGGCAAGACGACCAAGCGGAGATGAACCCACGGCTACTATTTGTACACACACACACCCTCCCATATATACATACATATACATACATCCCCCCCCCCCTCCGGATCGACGCCTCTGTGTCTAACGGGGAAACAGTCACTACGTGTCAAGTCAATAGCTCAATTTTGGCAGTTGTTTAGTCTAATGGCATGTGATCTCCAACTCTCTTCTCAAACTTTTTTTCTTTAATTTATGTGTTCTATTAACTTTTTAATAACATAAGATTACAATTCTTCTCAAACTTTCTTTGATGCCTGCAATATACCCATCGCTATTCTTACGCCCAATCTCTTCTCTCTCACTCCCCTGTACGTGGCCTATTTAAGTATGTAAAACATGACTAGTTTTCCATTACGTAATGCACGCACCTCATCATCACACACCACCAGAGGTAGGTCAGTTAATGAAACAAAGCACTCCCGCACACTTTTCTCATCATATTGGGAGATAATTCTAATGGAAAAATGTTCTAAGGATCTCCTTTATACGAGCCATTATAGCTGATGATAGCTGAATCAAGCTATTTGATGAATTAAGCTGTATAATTATATCCAAAATCATATTACATGTAAACATAGACACCCATATCATTGTATTAATTTTTGAGAAGTTGTTGATTAATCTAAATTATATATAACACTCTTCAACACTCTTCACCTTACAGAGAGCACTTGTCACGCTTTGTGCTTTTCTTTATACCCAGTCAACACGATGATACAAATGCAAGCATGTGTAGTATTGTCTGTCTTGTGTGCTCATAACTGTACAGATAGTAAGAATTGCGGTTAGATTATTTTGTCACATGCTAAACGATATATCGATCTCATTCAAGGATTCTTTGTCTGATCAAGGTCTATATTATGTCGATTTGTCTATCATCATTGTCTGCTTACACACAAGAATAAAAGGTTCAATTTTGCACCCTTCGAATGCAACACTGGGAGCTCCTTTATGGGTACAACTTTGCACCTAAAGAAGCATTATGTACCATTAAGGTTGCAGTGAACTATATACATTTTGCACCCTAAAGGGTGCAGAGTTGTACCCTTTAGGGAAGGTGCAAATTTGCACCTTTTTGAATGAAAAAAATTCTGCACCCTTAAGGGTGTATAGTTCCACCATTAAGGGTGCAGCCGGTCATTTCCGGGTGCAAACAAGTACAGAAGGGTGCATCTTTGCACCTTTTTCATGTAGGGCGCAAGATTGTACCCCAAAAGGTGCTGCCATTGTTGCATGTAGGGTCCACAATTGAACCTTTCATTCTAAGTGTGTAGAGCTATGGTTAAACTCTCGAGCTTTTGCTTCCTGTAGCAGTGCTTGAAGTCTATAATTTATTATGATATCAAAATCTAGTGTAAAAAAAGTTACGATTGATATATCAAGTTTTGGCTCTTTCAAATTAATTTCAAACCATATTGCACTCTTGGACATGTTTGAAGACATAAAATGACCAAGCACCAGTGCTCTAATAATAGTATTGATCGATATTCGAAAGATAACCTTCAAAAGGGTGTCAGTCACATTCTCTCTCTCTCTCTCTCTCTCTCTCTCTCTCTCTCTCTCTCTCACTCTGACCCACACACTCCGAGAGTTTGCTTTCTGACATGTTGTAGATATATACAGACTGAGAGCAGATCGGGTGACCCCCTTTTCATTATAAGAGGCATATTCTTAGTATTCAGTTAAAATTTGGTTACAGATAATGGGATGATCCGAGATAAAAGGTGGGGACATACCGGAAAGTAAATTTATACTTAATTTCGAAGGAGACTTAAAGTGAGATTACTATACCGAACGGTATCCAGTAACCGGAGCACACTGCGAGGAGGGCGCTTCACTGCACCCCCCCCCCCCCACCCCAGGGTATACAATGATAAAAAAAATTATACATTTAGGCACACATGCATTAAAATATTGAATTGATATCATATTTGATTTGGTTTTATTTGACAGGTTGATGACAAGGAATTGGCGATTGTCTTCATGAAAGTCGATGCGAATTGCGATGGAACTGTCGACTGGGTGAGTATATTATTAAAGGGTTGATGTCAATTATCGGTTCGACTCATTAAGATTAACAGAGGAAAGCTGTAACATCTTAAACAAGATAATTTATAAGAAACAAAATTATTGTTGTTGGGGTTAAAAAATAGAGATTTTATTTATGTTCCTCTTCACATATCTCTTTAAATCGTTCATATCCAGTTTTTGTTCATTATGTTAAATGTGGGGGGGGGGGGGAAATCTGACTCCAAATGCAAGCACACACACATACATGACACAAACATAAATTATTACGAATTATGATTTTATTTACGTTCCTTCCCCCTCGGCATTCTGTTTTTAATAGCGCTGGATCAATGTTTATGAAATTTATGTTTTTGTTTCCTCGTATTATTTCTAAAAGGACGAGTACTTATCCTACATGCTTCTGGAATACCAGGAAAGAGATCATATGAGTAACCTCTTCAAAGATGTAAGTTTTAACGCTTTAAACTTCAACATGGTGTACGATAATCTTTATAAACATCATAAAAATCTAAAAGAAGGCAAAATCATAATTTTTTTTCAAGGAGGATAGATAAAAGATAAATTGCATCAAAAAGATCTTGAGTAATGAGCAAAATTAAAGTAGAATTTACACTGAGAGTGAGGCTTTAGACGCCTAAATAAGTGACAAAGAGGTTTTAGTACTTACTATTAGTGGAAACCTCTTTGTCACTTATTTAGACTAATGATTTAATTGCTTGCTACTGTCTAATTTGACATATGTCTGATGGACAGATTACGACCGACTTTAAACTACGAAATTTATAGGCTTGTATGCAATGGACTTTTAAATGTTAGGAGATTACTCCTACAAATTCATGGACACTCCCTCAGTGCAAAGAAAATACATCTTACTCTCGGGTCTTGTTATACCGAAACAATCCCTCAGCGAATATTATTTGTGGTGTTACGGTATACTTTTGTACTGCGTATCTTTTAATTTAATTTGTTAATATTTCGCAGTGATTTCATTCCAAGAAATGAATTCCTATGTGTCACATTATCATTCTGTATCATATATAATATTTCATTTTATTTGATATGATACATCCCCTTTCTCGACAAAACAGCGAGTAAGTAAACAAAGTGTGACTCTAATTTGGGTTTGACGTGATCAGATATTTACTCTAAATATCCTAGACTTAAATCAGGGACAACTCCGAAAATAGATTTAGAAATCAATCTTATTGATTTTAATTTCTTACTATAATTATGGAGTTGTCTCTAATAAAAATCAACTTAGATTAATTTCTAATCCAAGAAATTAAGAGTGTTGCTAACCAGTTAATTGTTTGATTGTTTTATTTCTTTACAAAATTGTACTTCAAATAGATTGTAACACAAGCAGATTCAATGATGTTGTCGAGTGCTATTGAACATGCTGATGTACAATGTTTCGTAAATGCTTCCATTGGTTACCGGAATAAAAGCTCTTCTCCTTTCATCTTTTTCTTTTATTCTCCATCCAATCACCCCTTGTCGCTGTTCAAGGGGGAGTTGTGTGTGTGTGTGTGTGTGGGGGGGGGGTGTGTGTGGGGGGGGGGAGGAGTAATGCCCCTAATAGCTACGCCACTAACGAGCAAGTCATACCCCGTCATTGTTCCGTTGGCTTGAAATATTACAATCCAGTGCCAACATAATGTAATATCTAATCCCTGTTTGACGTGCTTTGCTGTGATTAACAATATATCATCCCCCAATATATTTTGTAGTCCTGTAAATTTATTGAAAAAATACGCCATTCTTAAAAGTTGCTCCTGTCTTATTATCCCCTTTTCGTCAATTTTAATGTGGTGTTCTGACAGGGGTTTTATGCAAAGAATATAATTAATTATTTGGTTATTCCACCTTTTGAATGTTGAAATAGCGATCGAAATCATATTTAAACTTTAAACTGAATCCCCATAACGAATGTGAAATAAAGATATCGTTATAATCATTATGCAAATCCAGAAGTGAGATACTTAAGAGGCCGTCGGTGCTTCAACTTTTAAAAACCTTTCGATATGTTACAAGTCCTAAATCTCGTGACGGATTTATATCATTTGTTGAATGTCTTTTCCTTGGTAAGGCCTACTAAGTATCGTTTGCTTATGCCATTTATTTGATTTTTTTTCTATATCTTTTAAACGTGCAGATTCCTTTCCCGAAACCTCTGAAAAACATCCACAGGTGAGATTTGATTGGTTGAAGATTACCTTAGTTAGCGTGACGTCACGAGTCGGTACATACAAAACTTGTTTTAGAATCATTTCCCCCGTAATGTACCTAACTATACTGATCACATATATTTCTTGAAACTTAACTCCTACGATCAAAAACCGTATCAAAATGTTATACTTTCAAGGGGGATTAACAGGTATTGAGGGTGCATGTTGAACGAGCTGAGAGTAATCACAAAAACAAAAAGAATCAGCTTTTGTTACCTACTCAACAAGTATGGCTTTTAATTACTCGGATTCATGACTGTTATCATATTTCAATCAATAAACTCTCCCGAAATTGTACTATTTTTTTTATAAATGCAAACTATGACCGTCTGCATAACGTCTAAGAGATGAAAGTGTTTAGCAGATATAGTAGTGATAAATCAAATGCTGAAAGTACTCACTGTTCCTCTCCTATGTTTTGCCAGTTATTTCTGCAGACTTCCTCTGAAAGCACTCTCAATCTTCTGAAAGATACAAAACCAATATTTTTTTCTCCTTTCCATCTTTAATACAGTAACCATCGTGATATGATTGCTAAGATTGGTTTCTATCAGACGATTAACCTACGTCACGGGGGCATTGCAGATGAAGGCGAACACAATGGAAGACATATCTCAGTCAGTAAAGAAGGCATCATTAACTTCTGGAACATGGAGATGAATCTCATTAAATCCGTCACGGTTGGTATCTCATCCCCCACAAAACATCTTGTTTATAATTAGTTAATCAGTATACCTTTCTACGAATAAACAGAAGAAAAGGTGAAGAAGAAGAAGAAGAAGAAGAAGAAGAAGAAGAAGAAGAAGAAGAAGAAGAAGAAGAAAAAGAAGAAGAAAAAGAAGAAGAAGAAAAAGAAGAAGAAAAAGAAGAAGAAGAAGAAGAAGAAGAAGAAGAAGAAGAAGAAGAAGAAGAAGAAGAAAACAACGCTGGCTGATTGAAAGCTACATTATTGAATAAATGAATAAAAGTGAACAGAACCTTGTTAATGTCTTAATTTTGCAAAATGAAACCACCCATTTCACAAGAACGAGGCATCGGAGGTACATTGATACAACTCAATCACTATAATTTACAAAATGATGTAAATTCTGTGCATTAAGGATTTTCTTTTCCTGATATACTGCTATCCAACCTTGCATCATATAACTAATCTTCCTGATATAATATCCATGCAGCTGGAACTCCCTCGTGAGAAGACGAAACCGATGTGGCTGACAGACATGATATGCATGCCCAATGTCAATATGATTGCTATATCATCTACAGAGAGAGAAATTAGTAAGTTCATAATTATGTTACTATAAAATCTGAATTCATCTTGACAATCAAAATGACAGCTCAAGTCAGTTCGTTACTAATAATCTACAGACATTATAGTCCATTTTGTGGGAAGAATTTATGAATCATGTGGCCGATATTGGATATTCCATGTCTATGTACTCACCAAAGCAATAGCAGGCAGTGAATGTAATAAGTACCATCAGTACCAGTTTTAGGAAGATTTTAAGAAGGCAATAATAATGCACAGCGTCTCATCCTAAGTTAACAAGTTTGTAGAATGATCAAGTGAGATATGATTCTGATAGGTCTTCCTTCCTCCCTATTTCTTTTCTCCCCCTCTCTCCTCTGTCTTTCTATAAGCCCCCCCCCCCCTCTCTCTATCTTTCTCTCTCTTTCTCTCTTTCTCTCTTGCTCCTTATGTCTCAAACTGTTATACATTTTTCCTCTTGAAACTATTCGGGTTCAAGGGCCTGCGATCTCAAGACATTTTGGTATCGGTTCTCTAAACGATTGCGAAATGTGAGGATCGAAACCAATGATGTGATCAAAGTATTTTTTCTGTAAAATTCTTTCAAGTTCCATCTGCCTGCATGACAATACATAATGGGTGTTATATTACATGGATGTTCATAAAAGCGAGAGAGATAGTGCGATTCACAAACAAACTCCAAGAGTATGGGAAAGCACTTTAGCAGGCAATGATGCCATAACAATATCACAGTATTAACAGTAACAGCCTTATTTCCTCAAGGCGAAATTAGGATATATCTCTACACAACAGCAATAATACCTATCCCATTTTAAGGATGAAAAAACATTTCTGAACATCAATAATTATTATTATTATATCATCATTATCATCATTATTATCGTCATCAGCAGCAGCAGCAGCAGCATTTTTCGCATTTCATTGGACTGTATATTTTTTGTGACTTATAACTCTCACAAAACATCGTATCGTGAAAATGCAAAAATATAATGGAATTATTTCATTTGGTTAGTGTGTACGATCTCCTGATACGCAGAATGTGTGGTATGGCCGATATGATTTTTTTAAAATTGAAAAATTTGAGGCTTGCTTCATTGTAACTGATTTAAATCATTGTACAGTAAAATTCATTGGTGGTTTCCAGCTCTTGTATTTTGCTTATGCACGATCATTTTGTTAAAAAAAAATAGAAAAGAAAGTAATCTTGTATGAAGGAATGTATATAATATTACATTTATTCATGTCTCAGGAAGGCCTAATGAATGCATAAGATACCCCTGAATATAAGCAGCTGGAAAAGTAACTTACATATTATTCACGATTGTCTCCATTTCAAAAACCAATAGAAGTAGAATCCAAAGATGTACAAATCCTAGCCCGTCTCATCACATATCTTGTCCTTCTCTATGACAGGTTTCTTTGATGTAAATGCTAGCAAGTGTGACAAGTGTTTCCAGGTAGCTGGTTTAGAACACTGCGCCCTCACTATGGATTATTGGTAAGTATATTATAATCTCGCCGGACGGACGGGAAGGGTTTGCCGTCCCCTTCTATCTTCCTCTCTTTCCTACATCGATGACCCGTCATAAATGATGGAGATATAGAAACCGATGGTCAATAAACGGGGAGTTGCATGCATCAACTTCATCTTTAGTTGGATACACTCTTTTAAGATGTCCACGCGTTAGCACACCCACCATTCCCACCCCCACCATGCCCACCCCCACCTCCACCGACAAAGGTATATTTTATTTGCCAATGAAGTATAGTTGTTTGTTTTTGGTCAGCACACGAGTATCGGGTTCTAATATGAAAGCAAAACACAAGCCACGGAAACAATGTCCTTTAAACATACAAGCTCATGGAGATAGTGTGGAAAATCGAAGGGCATAAAAGGAAAATACATTTCAAGCTTTCAAAATACATGTATTAATTTGGTTACATATCTGATGGAAATGTCCCCTAACTGCATTTTGACAAGTGCAAAGACGCCAGCTGTTCCTCTTTTTGAAGTATAATACTTTTTTTTTTTCAAATAAAAATGTAGCATGTTTCATGTAGACAGGAAACTTGTTCACTTTTTCCCCAAATTGTAACTAAATGTCTACCACAGAAAAGGTGAAAAATACAGTTTTAAACCCGAAGTACTTTTTTTTTTTTCATCCCTCAAAATACTGCAATGCTTTTGACAAGGTTGGCATCCCTGCAAGTGACAAGCATGGTTCTCGCCAGTACATAACACCCATGGTTCCAGTACCATGCGTAAAGGGTTTCAGACAAGGAAGAACCATGTGCGAAATTGCTGCACCATGCGTGGCAACAAGGGTAAAAAAATATTAGAGTATATATTCCTAACAATAATGACAAATGTCACAGATTGTTTTGCTTTTTGGCAATGTATTTATACTTTTATGCCATTAGTAGACAACTCCTGCTTACCAAGAAGCATTTTTCATCCTTTTACTATATCATATACTGCCGCCACACCTAACTTTAGGTGTTATTCCGTAAAACTTCCGAAACTTCCACGCTTTGCGCAGAGTGGGAACCGTGTATGGATTTTTTTGTAGTGAGAACCCTGGTGACAAGCATGATCAGAATTTGTTAGCTGATAAACTTCTTTCAAAGCTCATTCATTGTATTGTTTTTCTGCTTGCATATAGGTTTGATCCTCGGAATATGAATAAAGCAGTGCTTGTGTTCGGTGATGCTGGTGGTGGTGTATACTGTATCGTATTCCAGGAGGCACTCGGCTCGGCTCTTTTCGGATCACAGAACGCCAAGTCAGTTGGCTCCAGGAGAGTACCCTTCCAGGAACTACTCAAAGGACTTGTCAAAGGCATACAAGTTCTCAAGTTCTCGGTATGTACATTAAACTTACAATGATCTTGCCACTTACGGAATGTTTTTTTTTCATATCAACTTTTTTTCCCCAAAAAACATATTTTCTCAGGATTATGAATGTAAATTTGATTTTTTTAAAAAGAGTATATTCCAATGTATGAACATAACCATACACATGACATAAAATGACCTTAAGTGAATTCTACCTATTGCAATCGAAATAAAAGTCATTCAGTCCCCCCCCCCCCCCCCTCAGAAAAAAACTCAAAAAACAAAAAACAAACAATTGAATATAACTAGCTATCATTACTGATATTAATATCATTCGTTGCTCTTCTTACCGTTTTGAAATGGAGGTTGTAAATCACCTCTATAGGCATATTAATCTTCCCACTGGAATATCGTCCGTTCATGTTAACTCATGTTTTCATCACTGAACTTTTTTAAGGCCATCTCAAACGTTTTGCATTTATTTGTTTAAAACTTTGTTGTCGGTTATGTTCTTCTTCCCAGCCTCTTCATGAAGACTGGGTACGGAAGGTGAAGTACTGCTGCAATCTGAATTCATTTGTATCGTGTGCTACTACAAACGATACATCAATCTTCATTGGTGATCTGGACAGGAAGAAATCGTAAGTCATTTTCATGATCATCCTTTTCAAGTCTTACAGCTCACGATGGCGGTCTCCTGCGTTCTCATAATTTAGCTCTTTTGTATAATGAAAATCACTCTATTAATTTGTATTCCTGTTTGTTTATACCTTTGTATTATATTTATCGTATACTGCAATGTTATCATTATACATGACTTAATTCTATAAGTAATGTCGATTTAATCTAGAACGCAGAAATAAAAGCAAACAAACAAACAAACAAACAAACAATAATTGCAATATGTTTTTCTTTCGTCCATAAGCACAATCTATTCACTTTAGCTGAGGCTGTGGGCACTTCTGGTACCCAGTCTGACATTTTGTACAATAGCTGCACACAAGCTCATCACCCATGATTGCTGATAGATCGTTTATAACAAACTTATTTGAAGGTAATACTTTTTGTTTAGCAGCATTTTTTGACAGGACAAAAAAATGCATTAGACTGAGTTAAAATATGTGTTGGACACAGATGAAAACATAGAACTTTACCTTCAATTGAATTTTTATTGACTCATGTTTAAAATTTTTTGTGCGACACGTTTACGCCACCATCATTAAAATAAGTACAAAAACAAACTGATGCAATTCTTTTATGCATCATGGGTGTTCAAAGGCGATGTTCTTTATTACAGCTTTGTCGTTATTTTTGCATGTATTATTTTGTTAATCATATCTGAATACATATATCTCTTTCAGTGGCTCTTTCTTCAAGATAAGGAAAGGAATCCTATGTTTCGACTACGACAAAGACTCCAATGTAATCGGTAAGTATACTATGGCCGAATATATATTCTCTTCTCATCAGTATTATTTGGAAATTTAAAAAAAATAATAAAAGAAGAAACTGAAGTTATATGTGCCATAAAAATTCTACTTCACCGTGAGTGAAAGCTAATCAAATCAACTTTACCATGTTTACTACTGATGTAAGCTGTATGTATAGAATTTACTATTGATTATTGATATAACTGAGGTTGTTTCATAGCAACGTCTCTTCTCTGCATCACTTCTTTTACCGCGTCACTAATCCTATTAAGATGTCAGGATGGTGCACACCGTCTCGACGAACCATTAATTTAACGGCAAATGTAATACAACTGGTGTTTACATAGTACATTATTTTTGATGAGAAATGCTTTCTTTGTACTTCCAGTGACTGGTGGGATGGACAGATCGGTACGGACATGGAACCCGTATGTGACTACCAAGGCGACGTCGGTCATGAAAGGACATACATCAGCTGTGGTACACGTAGTCGTTAACAGTCAGCATGGACAAATCATCAGTGTCGGAAAAGACAAGGTACAAACATCAGCATATCAGCATACACAGTACTAGCTCTCAGCTTGATAATGATATTGCATTTTAATCTCCTCCTTAACCCTCGCCGTAGACACAACAGAGCCACGCAATTAAAAAAAAAACAATGTAACTTCTGTTATCTCATGTATACCGCTATGATTTCGTTTCAAGGTATAGTAATTTTGCAATATAGTGAACAAGTTTCCACTGCAAATTGTGATTGATCCAGTATACCTATTTTTCCATAGGTGCCAGAAAATAATTAATACAAGAAATAGCAAATTAATTTTATTTAAGAAAGCATCGCCAAAATTGAACAATTTAATTTCTGATCTTAAACAATGTCTCGATTCTTGATTCTGACAGGGTATCAAGGTGTGGGATATGAGGGACCAATCATGCCTTCAGAACATCAACCCAAGGAATATCAACCTAGGACCTCATGCTATCAGCTCCATATGCTTCCATGCAAAATCAGGATCACTCATACTGGGAACTAATCAGGTAACCCATTTTCCCTCCTAAATCTTTCATGTATACCTTGTGGAAAAATTCTGAAAAATCATACAAATCACTTACTCGGAGTTACTCCAACAAATGTAACATATTCCGAATCGTTAGTTCTTTATTGAAATTGCCAAGTTTCAAGAATAGTATTTTCCAGCAAAGAATGAAGGGAAAAAAAACACTTGTATGTTTTATTGCTATATATTTGCCTTCTTCTTTAGGGGAGAGGCTGAGTACTTTCTGGAGCTGATGTTTTATCGTGCTATCAGAAGCGTTGCAGAATGAAAACATTGGATATCATTTTATGCCGATGTATGAAGTGGAATAGGTAAACGTTTTATTAAATCACATGCAGAAGTAAATCCAAGAAGTGCTGCATGCCTACTATTCATGATGTGTTTGATTTTTATCTGTTATGTTACAGCTTGCCTTACTAGAACACAAGTGGGAGGTGGAAGGAGATGACGATGAGATGACGTCACACAACCGACCCATCACACACTGTCTCTATAACAGCCTCTTCAATCAAGTGGTCAGTGGCTGCCATGACTCTGTGGTCTGTGTTTGGGATCTGGCTACAGGAACCAAGACCATCCAGTTCTCCAACGCTCACAAATACACGGAGAAAGGTGTGGAGAAGTGCGCGGAAATCACAGCTATGACCTTTGACCCGTCGGGTCGTCGTCTTGTTACGGGAGGTCGGAATGGGACGGTCAAGATCTGGAACTTCAACAACGGCGCCTGCCTCAGAGAACTGGAGACATTCGACAATCTAGAGGTAAGCTTAATCTTTTGGTTCTCCAGCAAAAATAGTATAATATAACACAATTCCAAAGTTTTAAATGTGAGTTGACTTTCCACCAATCAGAATCGCTCAGGACTTGCCTTTGACTTTTGGAGAATGGTGCCACATCTTCCGTAAAAAAACCAACTCTTTGTCTTTTTAAGTTGAATTAAAATGTAGCCAAGATGTTTCAGTCATATATAGTCTAAATATTCCAAAACTCGATATGGAAGTTCCTTTTTATCAAAATTACGATTTTACGAACTCAGAAAAAAGAACTTGTGAAATGAGAGACTTATAAAATTCCACTCTCGTTTCAGGTAACAGGGATTGTGTGCCCCAAGCAGCGTATCGTCACAGCCGGATGGAATAAGAGGATCACTAGTTACATGTAAGTATTTTTGTTGTATTTTTTAAAGGTTAAAGTCATGTTATAAATTCAGTAATGACCACTTCGGGAAAAATGGTTCTTTTGAAGATTGATAATCAAGAAGAAAATCGTAAATAGACTGTACAATACAATACTCAAGTCGGGACAATACAGTAGCTCGGATAACATGCTTACATACTTTGGCACTTATGTATGGTCTTATGCGAGCTATATTTGACAGATGAAAATGAAGTCCGCGACATAGTGATGAAATATGTTGATCCTTTTTAAGAGCTGAATCAAACTCAACACCAAGACTCTTAGCAGCCACTGCTGGAAGAATGGAGATGTCCGACTGTAATTTTGGCATTTAGGGTTCTAGAATTTTGATATAATTTGTTGATATTTTATATCAATATTAGTGATTTGTAATTATGTACAATTACGAACATATCGGGCATAATTATTAGTAGTACTCCTGGATTGTCCTTTCAACGTCTATCTTTCCTTCCATTGTACTACATATTTTCTCACATTCTGAATGTAAATACACATAAAGGGAATGTGGCCTTAAATGAGAGCGACACTATCCCACCGCTGCACAGTGGGCCAGAATGAGCTCAAAGTGCGCCAAAATTATATTCCATGCTATTTTTTTAATCAAAGTATAATACTCTGAGGTAATTAGGGGCGTAGAATCGACTGGGCATAATTTTAAACGCATATGACGTCACTGTGGTACTGATTTTTAATTGGCTACTTAAAACCTATCTGTAAAATGATGAATTACGCAATACAATTTGTAGCCTATTAAGTTTGTTGATGTATTTCTTCAAGATTGGTTTATGTTTCTCACATGCGTAAATGTACTGTCAATGTATAAAAGATGAAGATGACCTACCCCCCCCCCCCCTTCCAAGAAAGAAAAGAGTAAGCTTTCCTAAGGCTTACCACGGGGAAATAAAACTACATATTATTTCAATATATCTTACTTTAACTTTCTTGGAGCAGCAATATCCTCGAGGGTGAACAAAATGATGAAAATTCTGTTCACTCACCGTGTTACTCAGAATCATTGTCAGAGCTCTCACTGTCTTGAAGATTATAAGACGCTTTTACCATTCCCTGAACCTCACGAGGTAATGGTCGGGACTTTGGTGCACCAATCAACCTACTGCTGATGACGATGTCGCTGGTTACCATGAGTCTATGGAGGACATCGCTCATGTTGTCAATCCGGGATGTTTTTCGTGCATGCCTTCGACGGAATAGCTTGTTGTCTTTATTCCTTGCCTCCTGTGCCTCCTCGCTCATCATGCCTATGGGGAGTACTGAAGTTGAAAGAATTTTAGCTCCATGGATCAGCAAAATGTGGACACTTACTGGCATTCTGAACCAAGGGTACAGCTGTACTTGAAGCTCTGCTGTTTCCCGACAAAAAACTCCGAATTTGTCTGGATTGAGGGGAAGTTTGCATGAAAGGGCCACGAGGACCATGTGCAATCCTCCAGAATGAGCGATCTCAAACAGTTGGCGTTACGTTAAAGGAATTGATTCCATTCTTAAGACAAAGTCCATATCACACTCGACGATAGTTTCCGGCAAATTATCGTTGTGCTTGTAGGGAGAAAATAATTTTATTTTGTACTTTACTCATAAGCGAATTTCTTCACTTCATTCTGAGAGTATAATGCATGACATAAAACTAATCTTCAATATCATTCGTATAGGTCTACATGTACATCATGAAATTATACCACAGCATTATGAGCTCAACACTCTAAAAGCAGTGTTTCTTTTAATACTACTGGAATTAAAACAAATTAAGAAGTCTCCATAAAAAGGAAAACGAAAGGTAAATAATTCAGCAACTAAGAAAGAGATTCAATTTCATGAAAATTTGCATGAAATTCTTAAATAAATATACTAAATAATGAATTAATGAAAAAGATTTTGAAATCCATACCATGTTAATCGTCTCTTACCTTAATATAGCTGTGAAGACTATAGGATCGAAATGCTTAGGTACCACACCATTTATCGTAGAGGAGAGGTTTAGCTTGTATCATCTTTGGAAAAGAGGCTTTTCAGCTACTGAAACCATGAAGCCCTATGATTTATCAATCTTAATTGTTTACTTCTTGTCAGTTTTTATGGGGTCGACCTCGCCGTGCAAAAAAAAGTCACGTGCGCACCCATTCGGCGCGGTGTAATGACAGACGGCTGCGTAGTCCAAAATAAACATATTTTCTAGGTAATGCGTCAAGGAAAATCGGCTCTAACATAAAAAGTTGCAGAAGGTGGCAGCCAAATCTGGTATCAACTTAAAGCTGAGACATCGGGAAAAATGGTGGTACTAAAATTGAGTTGGAAATCCGTGGAAATCTAAACGTTTCTTATGTATTTGTAAATAACACGGATAATTAGCCTATTTTCTAGGATAATTATCCTATTATACCCACGAAGATTGCGTTTTTATCCATTTTTAACCCACTCGCACAGTAAAAGAATCTATCAGGAATATGTGGGAGCAATTTTAGATCCATAACTGAAAAATTACATGTTGAAATGACTTTTTTTTTTTAATTGGTCACCATTTGCACTGAAACTCGCAATATGTCGGATTTTGCTGTTTGAAGTAGGAAATTAACACCCTTAATGCACATACCGGAGTTAAATATTTTACTGAAATATTCTTAAAAGTACTGTCTTTCAACAGGGCATGACAAAAATTAAAAAAATTCAATTGCCTAAAATGACCTTTGGCGCACTTTGGTTTCGCGCTGCCACCAGGTTATATCTTCAGATCAGGGAGATGGGAGTTCAGATTGGACTAGCGATTACAATCATGTATAGTACTGTTCTCTTAAATCCAGGCTTTTGTGTAGCTCACTAAAATATTAATATGGATCTCTCCAACTTCACTGTACATCATTTCAGGATGTCATGTCCTTTTTTTTCCGTCGGGGGGTTGGACAAATCAAATTAAAATGGTCATATTATCTCACAAGAAAATGACGAGAGCAAAGAATATAAACCGTAGAATCGTAGATTTCTAAAAAGTTTCTATTTGTTTTGGATGCAGTGACTCAGATGATGATGAAGACACACGTCAATGGGTATTAAAGCACAACGAAGATATCCTCAGTCTTGCGTGTTCAAATACAAGCCGATCACTAGCAACATCATCCTACGATGGGGACATATGGGTGTGGTCCTTGGAAACGGCACATCCTCTCTGTAAGCTGAACGCCTTTGAGGGGGTGAAGCCTCAGACAGGGTCACGCATGCTGAGTGTTTCTCGTGACACAAGCTTCCACACCACCGCTGGCACATCAGTCTACTCCAGTAGCTCGTCCAGAATACCACCAACCAGCTGTGCCTCTCGGGTGAATGGAGAGGGAGAACGGGAGAATGGTGACAAGGAAAGTCTGTCACAAGACATTGCTAAGATGTCTGTCGCAAATGGTGATGATGCCGATGAGGATGAGAAGACTAAATTACCAGTTATAGATCCTCAGAGGAAAGTTAGTCTTATCGAACATGAACAAGCTGCCAACCTCAAACAGGAGTCACAGACTTTCTTTACCGAGAGCATCGGACCAAGAACGAAGGAGTCTCGACAGAAGAACGACATTGCCGACACAAAAGAAAAGGAAAGTGGCAAAGGAAAGGAGAAGAGAGAAAAGGACCAAGGTGTGCGCCCCCAACGAGAGAGTTCCTACTGTCTTGGTGCAAAGAACAAGGAAGAATACATCAGGAAACATGAAGCTTCAGTTGATAAGGTACGTTGGTAACTTTGATTCTGTCCTGTTCCTCTAGATCCTGCTTCCTGACGTCCATTTCTAATTTTTCTCCTCTATAACCTCCATCATTATGCTAGTTAGTAAAGGCTAACATGGTAACCCTCATATCTGTCCGTTAGACCATTGACAGAGATGTATGACTAGCGTCTGTTTAACATTTTCTAAAGTTATGAAAGGTGGAAGATCTGCAAGGGAAGAGTTAAGTTCGCGATATGAAGAGTGCCATCCCGCCAACTTACCTTCCGAAGGTTCTAAAAGAATGTTACTTTCTTCCTTTTCAGCTTTTATTTCTACAATCCCGGACTAACGACAAAGATACAGCAACTTTGATGGCAAGTGGATCAGATGGCTGGGTAAGGGCTTGGTCCATCCATCATAAAGGGGGTCTACTCGGTCAATTCAGTGCTGCACATAAACCAGGCGAATCAGTGCTCAGTATGGCCACGGATACGGAGAATCAGATTCTCATAACAGCCGACACATTAGGATATGTTAAGGTATGTACTGTGGAGCAAATGAATTTGTTTTTGTCAACCTCTTCTATGTCATGGATGGCAAATTAAGCCAAAGAATATTGATTGTCTAATTTACTTTTTTTTATGAAAACCTTTCAATTTTCATATCCTGAGAAAGAATTCAAGAACATAAATAATTGTAAACGATCTACCTAGAAAAGCCGAATGTAATAAGAAAACAAACCCACAGAGCTCTTCTTTCTATAGAGTTTATGTCAAAGCAAATCAATATATTTTTTGCATGATTATCGTGCACTTGTTATTTTTCAGCATTATCAAACAGTGATCTACTTTACTTTAGAATGAGCTTGAAGCTTCTATGATTGCCTCCTCTATCAGGTATGGGATATTTCTGAGTACTGTATCGGTAAGCGTGAGATGGCTCGTCGCCAGCGAGAGAATATCGAAGTAGACTACAAAGATCGGGAAAGGAAATACCCTTATCTATCAGGCAACAGCGCACTCAAACGTCTCTCACTAAGAATGGAGATGAAATCACGAGCTAGTATGAAGAATCCTCCAGCAGCGAGTAACCCCAAGGACACACTGATCTGGCCACCTAAACTCAATTCATTCCGTGCTCACCTGAAAAGCATCACATATATCGAATTTGCTGAAGATAAGGAGCTACTCATCACTGGAAGCGTGGATTGCTCTGTCAGGCTTTGGACACTGTGCGGTAGATACATCGGTATGTTTTGATTTTGTTTTATTGTTTTTAGGGTTTAGCCAGAAGAGTGATGGCATGTTTTCAATAATTTTAGAGAACTTAATGGGCAAGACACCTTTTCTTGTCGGATGGTTCTTTCCATGATGTTTTTAACAATGTTTTCACAATTTGGGATGCGCACTTCTTGCCTCAAATATCTAATTTTTAATTTTTATTCTATTTCATTTTTATTTCATTTTTACATTTTATGACATTTGAATGATAGACGTAGTACGGTGACTTTCTCTTTTGGTCATGACTGACACCACATTGAGTTCGATCTTTCTAAGAATCATGACTTGTGTTCCTCATTATACAGGTACGTTTGGTCAGAAAGGTGGATGGCCCAAACTACCTGATGATATTGATCCTAGAGGTCTATCAAGAGTAATGCCACGTGATGTCCAGAGAGTAGCTTCAGCTATCACACTCAAGGTTCTCAACGGAGGAAACATGCCAAGATGGAAGTATGTGTAAACTTACAACTTGAACTTTTGAGGGTTGAATTATGACGTGACCACTCTATATTCATTATGATAAATTGCATTTGGGGTTTCACAAATGTTTTGAAAGATCAAGAATGTGACATTATGAATCTTGCTTTTTTCTGAATAGATTGGTTTGAATTGGTTTATATTTTGGGGGCTTGCTATGAGTTCAGCACCTGTCATTATATGGTGGCTTACAGATAATTAACAAATTTGACATTGAAAACAACATCTTGGGTTGTGTATTTATAGGAGCTAACATATCTTACACAGTCGACAAATATACAAACAAATCTATCGAAAATCAAGATACTCACATTTCTTACATTCCAGAAAAAGTTTTAAAAAGTGAATGCTTATAACTAGGGGCGGCCATACATATTTCTTCTCACATGTAACGTAAGGAATATAGTGGTATTGTTTAATTGCTAGAGGTGTACCATAGCATCAAAGTAAGTTTTTAGGACATCATTATTCTGAAATTATAATGTAGCATATATGATGCAAATGAACATTCCCTGTGTTTATTTTCAGCCTTGACTAAGCTTCATATTCTCTGTGTTTGTTTATTTTCAGACTTGCCAAGACAATCATGATGGTGGTTGGTCGAAAGCAGATCAGAGAAGACGAATTTGAAGATTCTAATTCAAACAGCGATGGTGTGGATGACATCGAGCAAGCAGAAGAAAAGAGACAGTCATCATGGGGTACCAGTTCCATCCTTGGAAAGTCTTACAAACCAAAGACAAGACATAAGATGCCTCCTATCCTTCCTGATATCAAACACAATCAGAGTCAGGTAAATAATCCGTTCCATGACCAGTGTTCTGTCCAAATGGCTGTGCAATAATTTCCTTCCGACTGAATTTCCGACTTCCATTTTGGACCAAACATTATACCTAACCATAACCCCAATACTAACAATAGGTTTTATCCAAAACTAAATTGCAATCCTGACCATTTAAACCTGAATATAGACCATCAAAAATAAAGCCCATAGCCAGTGTTGCCATAGTTAAGTCAGATCATCAGATACCACAATCCCCATACCAAGAGTTGGCTAACTTCTGCATAGGAAGTGCTCTTTAGAATAAAACATGTATTACATCATATGGATCTACGGTATGTATGAGGTGAATTAGATGATAAAGTGATTCGATAAAAAGCAAATTTTATAACCTTTATGATATGCCTCCCTCAAGCTACTGATCTTGTTCATAGAAACTTATTTGACATCAAAATCCGTCCATTGTAATTTCATGTTTTCTTTTTCATTTCCTGTCATCCATCAATTTCGTGTTTTGCTTCATTGTCATTTGAATCTTCATCATTGCCATCAGCAGTAGATGTGAATAGAGTGTGACCTACAAAGGGCAATCTATCCCTGAGTGAAAGCTAGCATATAACAGTTAGGGTCTTCACTATAATTTACTCATTTTAATCGGGTCATCAAGAGCAATCTAATATGGGCGATCCAAATTTACAGGTTTTTTAATCTTCATGGAAAGACCTGCAGAATCTTGTAGATGTATTTTATGTTTACTGTTATGTTATACTGTATTTTGATTTCATTTTGCAAAATAAATTGAAATTGAATTGAAATTGAATCCCATGGGCTGTGGTGGATATGCACCTCCATCTTCGACTATTCTAATCTCACCATAGCAAAGTCCAGTACTTTGCTTGATGTTATCAAACCAAGAGATAACTTATCTTCCTCGTTTCCCTTCTATTTATTCAAATAATAGTTTCTATATTTTTCCTTTTCCTCCTTTTCTCAAATGCATTGCTAAATTAACCCATTCGTTACAGGAATTATTTAAAGCCTAATTTGATCTTCTTTTATTCTTCAAATTGGCAACACCAACATTTTTATTTTATTGCTACATTTTTCTTATAAAATGTCATGTATCTGAAATGAATATAATTTGACAGAAATTATGATGAGAGGTCAAAAAGTTGCCAATTTGCAGGGGAAAACAGTGATTTTAAACATTCTCTCACATTGCCAATTTAAGGATTTTAATGCTCATTTTCCTTTTAAAAATTTTCAGCATCAAACAACAAATATTGATGCAACCAAAATGGGTACAGTTTGTGTAAAAATTTTTGCTCTTTCTGCTCATGTATTTGGTATGATTTTTAGGGCTTTGCATCAAAAGATATTAGGCCAAACCACAAAATGTGGACCTCTGTCATGAATGGGTTAAACTGTTCGGTGAAATTTTATTTGTCCCTTGCAGGTGATGGTGTACTCCTCGCTTCCATTCACCAATCTGACCCCAGTCAAGGATCCCACAGTTCCTGCAACATTACAAGAGATCCAGCTAAGACATCAATCATCAGATGATACCATGAACAACCAGCTAGCTGGTGGACCAGCAGGGCAGCTCAAGAGGGGTGGCAAGAAGTCTCGACTTCAGGAGTTCATACAGAAACATCGAGCCGTCAAGATGATGCAGAAACGAGCAGCAAAGCAGGCTACAACAAAATAAAAACTACTATGATGATGAAAGCATGGTCAGCTGATGATGACAGACAACAAACAGCAGTAAAATGTCATCCAATGATCTACATATATTTCTACATGCATAAATCGAACTGTGGATAATGGAATGAAATTACAATACCAAATGCATTTTAAATGTATGTTGAATTATATTCATTGTTATAGGGAAAGGAAGGGAGATCAGTTCGCCAAGTTCAACGCCAAAGTCTCTATCAGTTCTTAAGAGTGCTGCAGTTTAATACATGTACCGGTATGTATGAATGTATGAATGAAGTGCCAAACTGCTAATTCATGTTTCAAATTGAATGTAGGCTTACTTTTAGTTTTAAGATTTAAATCGTACAAATATAAGATTGGTATCGGATTTTGTGTAGTAGTGCTACATACATGTATTGTTCCTGCTCAGAAAGCTGAAAGCAGCACTGCTTTTAATGGACATGAATTGTCTCTAAATTATATCAAAATGGGTTTGATAACTTTGGTAAATAGAATATTGCTAACTATGAAAGCAAGATTTTCTCTTTACAAATGGAAATTTGGAGAATGATAATAGGAAGTATTGAGAAACTGAATTTTTCCTCATTAAGATATGAAAACTGCTAGGGGTTGTAACCCTTTCCATTTGAAGAAATGACCCAATTGTTCTCAAGTCAGATGATATCAGACCTGGGGAATGTTTCATGAAGAGTTTTGTCAGACAACTGTTAAAGCTACTGAAAATCCTCGCATCTGATTGGCCAAGAGCAAATTAATTGGTGAAAATCACCAACAAGACCCTTCATGAAACGCTCCCCAGGGAAGTGTTTCACAAAGACTAAGATTGACTCAAATCGCTCTCAACTATGGCTGGCCATTCATGCCACTGTTTGCTTTCACCATCGGTCTCTTAAGGGGTGCACAAATCATTGTCACAAATTTGAAGAATTTACATTTTTTTTGTTTTCTTCATCAGTGAACTATAAAAAATTGTCAGTTCTGCACACTTGTGACCATGATTTGCAAATCCTTTGAGAGATCTATGGTGAAAGAAAACAGTGGCATGAATGACCAGCCATAGTTAAGTGTGATTCTAGTCAATCTTAGTCTTTGTGAAACACCCCCCCCCCCACCCAGGTGCAAGACTTGTGGCTAAACTGGAACTTTTCTTTGACTGCATGGCCTACTTGCCTTGTCCCGTCACCTTCCTCACATAAACATGGAATAGTCTGACCTGAAAGTTGCCTTTAGAATTCATGTGGTAAATGAAATCGATTACATGTGGCTATTCATTGGTTATGTGTACATTTTAAGTTATATCACAGTACTGTAAATATGATAAACATGTTTTTTTTTTTAAAAACACAAAATGGACATCAATACTGTACCATCATGTTTATGTACAACTGTACAGATATTTATTTTCATAGATTCATATGGCTTTCAAAATAGTAATAAAAAGAGAAATACATCTATTCACAAGTTCTCTGGTGCTACATGACTTTGATTGTGAGATTGTGAATTACAAATGATAACAAAACTAGCTATCATCCCTCCTGTCCCCAAGGAAAGGTGTAAGAAAAAACAGATTTTAAATGCAAACAAATTCTGGATAAGGCAGTTATGCCACTGTATAAGAAATATGTACAAATATTGGAGCCCTTGGATACTAGAATTAAAGGACTGACCTTAGAAAGGACAGATACATGTAGAGAGATGGTGAGAGATGAAGAATAAAAAACAAAGGGAAGGGCAGAGACTGATGGGTGGTGTAAAGAGAAAGGGGGATAGGAGGGATAACATGGGATAGATGGTGAGAATAAATTCATTTTTGGAAATAATTTTTAAAGTCTTTACAAGGTGTTTCAGTACAGTGGTTCATTCATTTGATTTTTAATTGAGAGGTGACAAATTCAAAATGTTTCTGCTACAAACATATTGTTTGAACAATGTAAGCATCATGATGTTTGCTTTGCTAAAGTGACCATGATACTGCAACACCTTGTGTTCCACTACATTGCAGATTAAGATTTTATGCAGCAATGTAAACACTGTACTTTTAAAAATGTTAAAATTCTTTCAAAGGGCAGGGAACAAACCAATTCTTAAAGGGTGTTCAGATATGAGGCGACATTGTGACGCCACAAAATCCCTGCAACATTTTGGTTTCCAAGTCAGTGAGGTATGAGGTGACAAAAAAATGTTGCCTAGGCAGGACACATTGCCTGGCTGCAAAAAAAATGCGCACCGATCAAATTTCTAAAATGTTAGTGCAAAATATGTTGTCATGAGATTGTCTGCACAAGTTTTGACAAAGTTCTCTGTATTTGAGAGTTGACGCGTTAATGTCGCGCCATATCTGAACACTAACAATTTTGTGGCACCACAATGTCGCTTCTTATCTGAACACCCCTTTATAACTTCTCTTTACATATGTAAAGAAATGAATGAATGTTTATAGATTTCTGCAACCATAGTTTACAAGCCCAAATCATTACAAAAAGGTGGATTACAAGTAATAATCAAGAATGAAGTGATTTTTTGGTCGTCATTATCTGAAAACGAGAGCTGCTGACACCACCAACATAGCAAGTTGTGATTAATCATCACTTAAGCTTTTTGTGGAAAATGTGCAATGCTTTTTTATCAACATATGAGGAAAAATATATGAAATTAATCTTAAAATGACTGAAGAACTTCAAATTGATCTTTATTTCACTTCTTCATTCAAAGGAAAAAAATATCACGTACATCAGAGTTGAACATACTTCAAAAATCTGAGATAACACTATTCAATCAAAAGTCAATTGCATAATGTTTGAAATTTTGCACACTTATTCCTATTATTGATTCAATGAGCATTTCAAAAGCATTGCAAAATTATATCTTAGCTACTGTTAAAATATATTAAACTGAAAAATCTTTAAAATGTTAACCTATTACAGGCTAATGCTTCAACATCAACAGTGAAGGGGAAGCAAATTCCCATTTCTCTGCCTGTACATAAACACTCTCAATATAATTTTTCTGCTTTTTAATTCCAACCTCATGGTAATGTCACCCATTTACAAATGTATAATTATGTTTACCCAATTAGGGCTGGATATAAATTGGGTTTAAATAGTAAAGAATTGGAATTTGCTAAAGTTTCACTGTACTAAAATTCATTCACTTTTTTAAATCTCCATCATCGCTCTGAAACAATTATTTTGAGGAAAAACTTAACTCATTTGAAAAGCAATGCATGCTTCCCCCTGTAGAAAGTTGTCGCTTACAAAGTGCATATTGGTAGTGTAGTTCACTAACATACCTGGCAACCAGGGGGTTAACAGCTTTAATTCCTCCCAAATGACTTTACAAACGACCTGAATATGGCAAGCCAAATGGATTCTCAATCATTATGAATAGCATCAGTCAAAGGTGAAATATGAAGATGTAGATTAACATTACTATTGTTTACAAACATTCTTATTGCGAAGCTTATTTTATGCCAAAATTTAATTGAGATTATGGGAAATACAGTTACACTTTGTTAAAACATCAGGAAAAACTTTGGGCATCCCATTTGGCACTTCATATAAAGTCTTCGTATAGTCACGTGGAACTTTACAAACAGCTTTGACACATCTCCCAGGTTTCCAACTGAGGTACTCCAAGTTACGAGACCACTGCTCTACTTATGAGCCATTGCGCCTCCTATATGAAATTCCCCTGCTGATCAGTTCATACATCACATACCCCTGACTTTTGATTATCCATGCTGGCTGTTGATGATGGTGGCTACATGGTGAAAGAACTCTCCGGAAAAGGGTGAAGTTGGCTGCAGCTTAGTCATTTACTAAATGGCAACATCATCCAGTATATGCTACATGGGCTAAAGCCGCTACACAGATGACTGCTTGTAGTTCTTGGTGTCTATGATTTTCTTTCCACACATTGCACAGATTCCTAAAATGAGAAGTGGTTGATGTGAAACAGAAGGTCAAGTTAAGCAGAAGGTCAAAAGTATTCATAGGTTTTCTCAATAATTTCATGCCCAAGTAGAAAAACATCAAAATTATAAATCCCATGAAATGGTTTGTTCTTGAAAAGTTCTTACTTAAAATTAGGATGAGTGATAGTTTACACCTTTGGATCAAACTCTCGCATCAATGTTTTGGTAGTTTCATGTAAATTTACCGGATATCTGTTTCAAGTCATTTCCTTTTCTGTGATTTTAAAAATTATTCACATGTAGTCAATTTTTGTAATGCTGATGATTTCAAAGCATCCAAATATATGATTGCCCATTTGAATCTACTGCATCATTATGCATTCACTACATAATCAAAGCACAACTCCAAAGACATATATATTACAGCAGCTTTTAATTTTCAAATAACTAGAGTAAAATGAAAGAATGAACATACTACCCTAATCACACAAAATGTACAGGAGCCAAATGGGCACAAAACAGTCTGTTTAACCAACGCTACCATCTGTTACTCTGGCTACTGACCACTGCTTATCATCTTTGTTGCAGGATGTATGAATTATTCCCCTTAACATCCATCTTTTTATAGTCTGTGCTGCACAGTTATGAGGGCACTTTTCAGAATTCGAGCACAGACGGACAGGGCATGTTACCCACTGCAATTTTTATGGTTCCTCCTCGTACTTTTCGTGATCAAAATGATGGCTAGGAATCACCCTGTCCGTAATTCTGAATAGCATGCTATAAATTTCATGCTCCACAGTCTTTCATGTTTGATTTGAGCATTTCATCCATTCTTGACTTTTTCTCCTGTAAGTACAGGTAGAAGCTTTGACGGAGTGGAGAAAAAGCTCTATTGGGTCTGCTTAAAGTTATTCTGTTCCAAAAGTAAATGAATTGCTTACCAACTTTGTAGGCACATGCTTGACAGTAGTGGGATCCTATCTGATGAACAGACTGCTTACAAATTCTGCATTTCTTAAAATCTTTGGTGTAGGGATTCATACGAGCCTTCTTAGCAGTCAGTAGCTTGTTCTCACCAACTTTCCTCCCTCCTCCTTCTGCAATTCAACAAATTTCAGATAAATCACACACCTAAGGGATTTAATGTACAGTAAAGAAACTTTTGCAACAGGAAAGATTCTGGAATTGATGAGATTATTTTTGAACCCTTTCACTAATAAACACAAGATAAGGATTAGAATAGAGCTGTAAACAAATATCCAGGGCTCAACAGTAATAGGCACCTACCTTGCATGCACAACTCAATGCTTGCGCTCAGTTGCACAAAGACCAAACAAATTGTGACCTATGAAAAAAAAGTTAGTGCACAGCCATGGAATAGCACTACATTTATCAGAAATTTTCACTTAAGGCCTTATGGACTATAAATCCCACCTAACATTGTTTTTCCTATCAATGAGGACCCATCAATGAACATCCATCTGCCATACATTTTTGGCACCCCCCCCCCCCCCATAATACTGTAACTTATGCAATGGGAATTCAGGTTTGAGAAAGATTCATCTTACCAGTAGTGTTTCTTGCTCCCTTCTTCCATGGGTCTGGTGTTACTACTTTTCCAAGTTTCTTTTCACCTGAAAAGAAAAGAGAAATCAATTATGGTAGATATTTCATCATCCTCACCATCATCCTTATCCTCATCAGTATACGGAATTACAAGAATGAGGTGGTACAGTGGTCCTTTTGGTAACTCCTAGTGGCATGTTCCGACCTTAGATATAAAAATGATGCATGCTCGGTCATCATCATCCTACAATGTAAAATGCAGATGTTTTCCTAGAATTTTGCTGATTAATCCGGCATAGTTACTTACACATGTAATCAACATAGAGGTTGGTCGGCTGTTGTCAAATTTGACATAGCCTAACAAACAGATGATGTCATGAGTATAAATCATCATACCTTGGGTTTGATGGATTGCCAACATTTAAAATGATAAATCATCTGTAATCTTTGATGATTGATTTTCAGAATTCAAAATTCAGATTCTTTCCTCCAAATTCAGAATGGGGGGGGGGGGGGGGGGGGGGGGGGGGGGATGTGTGTCCGGACACTAAAGACATATAAAACCTTCTTTTTTTGCCTTTGGATTGAACAAAAAATATTGTCAGCACCGATGATTAAAATTCGTGCTTCAATTCAAAATCATGCAAGCATAATCCTCACAATTTGTGAAATATTGCTTATATATAAGTTGCAAATTGCAAACTTCTTCAAATTGCCATTTTGTTTGGATACATGACCTGTCCTGACACACAAATATTCCATATTATTATGGTCCACCTGTTTTTACAAAGGCAAAGGCTACAAACTGACAAAGTCAACTCACTCTTGCTTGATTAACGTCATTGTGAAATGTGAGCAGATCTGCATTACTGTGTTCCCATACATTGCATATTGTGTAGAGGTTTGACAAATAAAAATGAAACCGAAATTATGGCGAGTTCTATCTTCTGTTTATTCCACTATCCTATTCACTTAAAATATGATATCATAAGGTCTACTTACATTTCTCACACACCATCTTCCTTACAATGCCTAATGGAGTAGTTTTAAATCTAATTTGGTTGAATAAGCTTTGCTATCTCCTGGAGCCGATGTCGATGCTTTCTTATTTACTTTAACATTTTTAATTCATGCTGGCGCTCTTCATCAAGCTTCACTCATGAAGTAGCCCACTCGCGATTTCCCCTTGACCCTGTGGGTTGCTTTCCCATAATCAGAAAATGGATTTTATTTCATAAAATGAAAATGATTTTGAATAGCCTGCACTTCCTTCATTTTTACCTTTTTAATGGGATGGGTTTGTCATAAAGTTCACATATAAATTTGTCTAATTGTCAATAAAACGGATGCCTACATTGGTCCGTTTCAATCATCCCATAATCCTGATGTTAATATTAACCCCTCAAAAGGGTTTCATCCTAGCTGGGGTGGTATATTGGTTTTTGTTTTATCTCACTGCTAAGAAAACATACTGCATAGCATGCTTGTTAGTAAGCAAGCAGAGGACCGATGGCTTTAAGCCCTCTCCTTGGGACTTGGTAATAAGGATTAATGCCTTACCAAAGGGGCACGTAGCGCATCGATCTAGGCTATGTATCTCTTCTGTATTTTCGCCATGATATCTACCGGTATCAAATACCCCTTGGAAGGTGCAAAAAACCTCTTAGCTTACTATGATCCAAGTCAATTTTTTTTTTTTTTTTTTTTTTGGGGGGGGGGGCTTAATTTAAGAATAAGGACTCTGTCATTTATTTCTAAGAGCAATTTTGATGATAAAATAATTGACTATAAATGGTTACCTAAAAGTGTGACCGCATTGTTTTCCTATTCGGAAATCTGTTTGAGGAAAATTACCCCTTCCTCAGTTATCCCCTCTTCCTTTCCGTTGCCCTATGATTAGTAAGCCTATGTTATTATCCCAAAAGCTCAGTGAAACGGACCATATACATGTAAGTTAGGTCGATTTCATGAATCCACCCAAAGAATCAAACTATCGGGAAGAAGAAAGAAGTATGACTACATCATACTCTGTCACGTTCTTATTAACATCAAACGGTCCTATTGGCTATTTACATAAGTATAAACGATGAGTATCGATAGATTGCAATGAAATTCGGAAATGTTGAACAGCACAATCGTTATCAAATGGGAATTGGGATACTTACAATAATGAATGGTATTGTAGTATTTTCCTCATTTCATCCTTCTTTTCTGAATTTCTCAAATTCACTTCCCACTGCAATAATTTGAGAGGACATTACCCTTTGCACCAGAAGTCACACTCCTATCTTAATGGTATCATTTATTTATCAACAAGTGGTCAACTGTTATGACCCTACCTACCACTACTCCACCAGTGACTCACTACTCTTCTCTGAAATGCACCAGCACTCCCTTTCTCTTTCATGACTCATCATATTGGAAGAGAATAAAACTTTCCACCCTCACTTCACAAGGGGACTTCTCAAAGTTTTCTCTTCGAGTCAACACGTAATTTGGGATTGTCATCTCTACACTTCTGAATTTGTTCTTCATTTCACCTGCAACAAATTCTTACCAATTCTATTTCACCTCCTACATTTCACTTGGGATTTCGAACAGAAAAGCAGTTCAATTTATTTCTCTACCATTCTATCAGAGAAATCCAAAATCTCGCTTGTGCTAGCCAAGTAGTTTTGTGATAATATCTGTGGTGATCTTTGTAAATATATTGGAAACCGGATTAGTGCAATATTTTGTTTTGGAGGATCGGTGTATGAGTGCCGCATTCACGCATAAAGTCGGTAAGTGGACATTGGTTTTTATTATATCCATATCATCATATAATCAGCGACCATCCCGCTTCACTGGTGACCCCGACGTGATTACAACTCACCGACATTCAAACCCGACCAGCGTGTTGAGGAACATCCATCCTTCTTCAAAATAGTTTTCATTTATTGTCTTCCTTTCATCATTTCCATTGTTGACTCATCTTTCATCTCTGCAACATGTCGACTGACAATCAAAGTCACCCTTCTTCTACTCAGTTAACTCCTCTTCAAGAAATACGAGCTCAAATATTACAGCTTTCTATCCTTGTTCAAACTTTGACTTCTCAATCTCAACAGAGTCAAACTTCAAGGAGCAAAAGTAGTAGAGACAACTCATCACATAACTCAAGCCAAGCTAGCCACTCCCGCTCAAACCAACATGCTGGAGATTATTGCTACTACCACTGGCGCTTTGATTCCAAAGCCAACAAATGCGTACCTCCCTGTAAATTCAATAAGCATCATTCTAATAGTCAGGAAACTAACAAATCAAAAATAGCAGCAACAAATCACAATGCCTCGGCTAATAACAGTCGTCTATTCTACATCACTGATAGGAAAACCGGCATCAAATTTCTTGTAGACACTGGAGCTGAAGTTAGCGTTCTTCCTCCATCAAAGTACGAGAAACAACATCCTTCCACAAAATTTCATCTGCAAGCAGTTAATCGCTCAAGTATTTCTACTTACGGAGAGCGAAGCCTGACTCTCGACGTCGGCTTGCGTCGAGCTTGCAGATGGATTTTCATCATCGCCGACATCCCAACTCCTATCATCGGGGCAGACTTCCTACATCACTTTGGCTTACTGGTAGATGTACGCAACCTTAAACTCATCGACTCTACCACCAATCTTTCAGTAAAAGGCATCCTCTCTTCTTCTCCTTCTATCAGCCCTATGTTTCTCAAGCCAGATAACCAAGCTGCCTACAAATCCCTACTTGACAACTTTCCTGAAATTACACGCCCTGTGTATAAAGAAGCCAAAATCAAGCACTCCGTCACCCATCACATTGTGACAAAAGGCCCTCCCGTTTCAGCCCGTCCTCGTCGCCTAGCAACCGACAGGTACACCATCGCCAAGGCTGAATTCGACCATATGCTGGAACTAGGCATCATACAACCGTCTAGCAGCAACTGGGCATCCCCACTTCACATGGTGCCCAAGAAAACCCCAGGAGACTGGAGACCGTGTGGAGACTATCGTGCACTAAATAGGAATACAGTGCCCGATAAATATCCCATTCCCCATCTCCAAGACTTCACCTCTGCTCTAGCAGGCAAGCGAGTCTTCTCAAAACTCGATCTCGTCCGAGCCTATCACCAAATCCCAGTCGACCCATCAGATGTACACAAAACTGCCATCACCACACCCTTTGGGTTATTTGAGTTTGTGCGCATGCCTTTTGGGCTACGCAATGCCGCACAAACTTTTCAACGATTCATTGATGAGGTAACCCGTGGTCTTCCCTTTGTGTACGCCTACATCGATGACCTCCTCATCGCAAGCGAAACACCAGAGCAGCATGTACAACACCTGCAACTTCTCTTCGCCAGGCTCTCAAAATATGGCGTCGTCATCAACCCAGCCAAGTGTGAATTTGGTGCATCCTCCCTCACCTTTCTCGGACACATCGTTGATGAGAACGGCATCCGCCCTCTTCCTGAGAAAGTCAAAGCCATCAACGACTTCCCAGTCCCTGATTCTCTTCGCAAACTTCGTGAGTTTCTCGGACTTATCAACTTCTACAGGCGATTCATTCCCAACTGCGCCGCTACAACTCAACCACTAACCGATCTGCTGGCATGCAAACAGAAAAATAAGGCAATCCAACTCAACGACACAGCCCTCACTGCATTCCACACCGTCAAGACAGCATTAGCTGACGCAACTCTCTTGTCACATCCCAAACCAGATGTCCCTCTCTGCATTATGGTTGACGCATCGGATGTTGCCGTCGGAGGTGTGTTGCAGCAACAAGTTGACGATGACTGGCAACCCATCGCCTTCTTCTCCAAACGCCTTCAGCCAGCAGAGACAAGGTATAGCACTTTTGGACGTGAACTTCTCTCTGTCTATCTCACTATTCGTCACTTCAGACATGCACTAGAAGGACGACAATTCTGTGTCTACACAGACCACAAACCACTCATTCATGCCTACAACTCTAGACCCGACAGGTACTCACCACGTGAAGTCAGGCATCTAGACTACATCTCTCAATTCACAACTGATATTAGGCATGTTAGTGGAAAACACAACGTAGTGGCAGACACACTCTCCCGCATGGAAGTCAATTCTCTGACATCATCTTCTACCATCGACTTCAATGCCATCGCCACTGCTCAGGAGGATGACGAGGAACTCAAGCAACTCACTGCAACCTCGCTCAAACTCCACCCTCTACCACTCCCTACTTCTGACTCCACTATTCTTTGTGACACCTCAACTTCAAACCCTCGCCCTTACATCCCAGCCAAATTTCGTCGCATTGTATTTGATGCCCTTCACAATCTCTCTCACCCCGGCATCAACGCCACTCAGAAACTCATCACCGACAGATTTGTATGGCCCGGGATCAACAAAGACGTCAGAAGTTGGACCAAAACTTGCCTAAAATGTCAACGTTGCAAAGTACATCGTCATACCAAGACACCGTTAGGTACTTTCGCGACACCAGACGCAAGATTCGATCACGTCCACATCGATCTCGTGGGACCCCTCCCTCCTTCAAATGGCAATACATATCTTCTCACATGTGTTGACCGTTTCACTCGATGGCCAGAGGCAATCCCAATCCCGGACATATCAGCCGAGACTGTTGCTCAAGCTTTCATTTCACAATGGGTATCTCGTTTCGGTGCTCCTTCAACTATCACAACTGACAGAGGACGACAATTTGAATCTTCTCTCTTTCAAGCTCTAACTCATCTTCTTGGCAGCTCTAGAATTCGAACTACTTCTTATCACCCTGCATCGAACGGGCTAGTTGAGCGCTTTCATCGACAACTCAAAGCATCCCTCAAAACTTCTTCTACCCCTAGGTGGACTGAATCTCTCCCTCTCGTCATGCTTGGAATCCGAACTGCAGTCAAATCTGATTTAGGCTGTTGTGCAGCTGAACTGGTATATGGAACAACAATAAGACTGCCAGGTCAGTTCGTAGCACCTAGTCAGAATGATTGTGATTTGGACCCCAGCAACTACATCCATCGACTGAGAAAACAAATGCGGAACCTCAGACCCCAACCAACCCGTGCTCAACAACGCAAACCACAGGTCCACCCCGATCTCACATCATGCACCCATGTATTTGTGCGTCATGATGCAGTCAAGAAACCCTTCCAACCACCATACGACGGCCCATTTCAAGTCATCAGACGAGCTGACAAATTTTTCACCCTTCAGCTCAATGGAAAACAAGACAATGTCAGTCTTGACCGTTTGAAACCAGCCTATCTAGACTCACCTAGCACATCTAGCACATCTACAACTGAATCAGGTCTGCCACTCTCAAAGGACCCTAAACCTTCACAGGAGCCGACTAAACCAACCTCTCAGCCTACATCTCATTCTCCTACCACTCCTCCTTCTTCACCTGCCCAGCCTGACATCAGACAAACTCGTTCCGGAAGAAAAGTACATTTTCCTAAGCGCTATGTTCAAGTTTGGCATTTCACATAAGATATTATATTTCATTCGGACTACCTTTTTCTCTATTCTCGACCGTTTCATTTCATTCAACGTTCTAGGAGGGGGCTGATGTAGTATTTTCCTCATTTCATCCTTCTTTTCTGAATTTCTCAAATTCACTTCCCACTGCAATAATTTGAGAGGACATTACCCTTTGCACCAGAAGTCACACTCCTATCTTAATGGTATCATTTATTTATCAACAAGTGGTCAACTGTTATGACCCTGCCTACCACTACTCCACCAATGACTCACTACTCTTCTCTGAAATGCACCAGCACTCCCTTTCTCTTTCATGACTCATCATATTGGAAGAGAATAAAACTTTCCACCCTCACTTCACAAGGGGACTTCTCAAAGTTTTCTCTTCGAGTCAACACGTAATTTGGGATTGTCATCTCTACACTTCTGAATTTGTTCTTCATTTCACCTGCAACAAATTCTTACCAATTCTATTTCACCTCCTACATTTCACTTGGGATTTCGAACAGAAAAGCAGTTCAATTTATTTCTCTACCATTCTATCAGAGAAATCCAAAATCTCGCTTGTGCTAGCCAAGTAGTTTTGTGATAATATCTGTGGTGATCTTTGTAAATATATTGGAAACCGGATTAGTGCAATATTTTGTTTTGGAGGATCGGTGTATGAGTGCCGCATTCACGCATAAAGTCGGTAAGTGGACATTGGTTTTTATTATATCCATATCATCATATAATCAGCGACCATCCCGCTTCAGTATTATAAGTTCAAATTTCTGTTGGGGTGAGAAAAATGACACAACAATAATCCAGTGTCAGTCATGATTTCGTTATACCGGTTTACAACAATAATGTCATGGAACCCGTCTAGTGAATATAGGGTTCCATGACATTTGCTCCGGCGACAATTGTTCCTATGGAAAAATCTGCACGTTAATCAAACATAAAACTTAACCTTAAAACTAACACTAACCCTAATTCCTTATTCTCACATTATTCTGAACCAAAACCCTTATCGCAATCCTAACCCTAACCCTATGTCTTCGGAGAAAATTAAGACAAGAGCAATTGTCGCAGGAGCAAATGTCGTGTCACCGAATAGCTATATAAATCCCCTTGAGAATAACCTTGTTTCCTCTCATGGGGGCTCATGGCTGTTATCACTATGCAAGCCTCGGATTCCTTTATTGATGATTACTCTCCTTCTGTCGATAATTATGCGACAAAATGTATCTCCTGTCAGCAGGATCTAGGGATTATGGCGCCCGGGGCAAAGTTTCGCCCCCCCCCCCAACCAAGTGCCCAAATCTGTCTATAAGCCTGAGAGGCTGCAAGGCAAGGGAGAAGCCCCTGCTCCAAGACCGACACCGAAAAAACAAAATGATTGAGGATCTGCTCGATGTTAGAGGGGGATATTCCTGAAGCTTCTGGATCCTGGCAAAATGTCTTTTTGTCATCCACAGCGAGCGCTTCCCAGTGTCCCATTTTCTTTCCTTTTCCTTGTTTTCCGCTTTCATTTTATTTCCTTCTTTCCTTTTCCTTTCTTTTTTCTTTCTTCCCCCTTTTTTTGTTCGGAAATTATTGGGGGAGGGGGGCAAAATGATATCTTTGCCCCCCCCCCCCGAAATTTTCTTGGGGTGGGGAGCAACTGCCCCCGTGCCCCCCAGGATCGACGCCTCTTTAATCGAGGTATTCGGCAAGTCGACTGAAAGTTGAGATTCCTTGTAACATGTGTAAATGTTGAATCTGAATCTCTCAAATGCTGTTTTATGCACTTTATCCTTCTTTGGGGGTGCAATATTATTGAGAGAGAGGGGGGGGGGGGGGGGTGAGACTTCCATGATAGCGAGCAAAGCAAATTAACAACAATTACATCTTTATACATGTATATCAAATCTAAACCCTTTAAAACCCATAGAACTATACGGGGCAGCGAAATTTCGAGATCCTGAAAGAAACTTATTATGCCAAGGGAGCAGTGTGACCGAGCTTTAGAAAATTTTCGCATTTTTAACCCTCAAAAACTGTATTTCTCGTGCATTTACCCTGCGATGGGGGGGGGGGGGGGGCGGGTAATTGAAAGTTGAGATTTCTTTTAAATGATGAAATCTACAAATGCTGTTTTATGCAGCGACAAATACATCTTTATTTTTCAAATTTGGAACCCTTGAATAAAGCTGTTTATAAGAACTTTATCCTGGGGGCGCGGAATTACGAGATCCTGAAAGAAAATGTTATGCGAGGGAGCAAAGCGACTGAGCTTAAGAAACTTTTTGCAGTTTTAGACCGTGATCAAAACCTGTATTTGTACTGCATTTACAATGCGAATAATCCTGCATCTTCTTTATATTATAATTTTCTTCATGCAGCAGTAGATTAAAATATGAAACACTGATGATTATACTCCGCACCCATTTGGCGGGGCTTTGTGCTCTCAGCTGTGCAATAAGTCTTTTTCTCGCTCATAAATCTAGAAATAAAATTTTCGCAGCAAGCACTCTTGAAATTGAAATTAAATGTTTATTGTCCATACGGAAATTTGTTTTTCACTTTCAACAAATTTACAAATCAGCTGACAATGTAAAACATTCTTAAGCAAATACAATAACCATTAGAATAAACAAGCAACGAATCATAGATGATTCTACATAGCAGATAGGAAGGTTTTAGAGGGTTATAGTATATTATTCCAGCAGATCTCCGAATATCATGGAATTTTGCAGGAAGATGTACATTATAAAAGTCATCTGTTTTTTCAGTGACAAATCTACTTTTTAAAGAAAATAGAGCCTTGCTGACTTGTAGAATCAAAATGGTTTAAGACTGCATGCAAGTTAGGTGCCCAAATAGCTTCATATTTGGCAGACAGGTGATACAATATGTATTTATCTTGTAGAGGATTATATCGTATTTTGATGACGACCATGAAAAAGAGGGTTTTTTTCCCCTGCTCGCTGCGCTCGCTCGTATGATATTTAGATAGTGATGGTTGGGAAAGTAAACGAATTCGGCAAGCGAGGTGACCAATTTTAGATATCTAATGGGTCCATAGTGTATTTTGATGACGAATGCTCCCTTCTACGTAAAAAAAAAGTGTATAATATTTATTCTCGCTCAATCGCTGCACTCGCTCGTATGATATTTAGATTAAGATGGCTGGGAAAGCAAACCAATTCAGCAAGCGAGGTGACCGAATTTAGATCTCTTATAGGCCCAATTGTGTATTTTGATGACGAATTATCACCTCTGCCAACAATTAAAGTGTATTTTTTTCATTGCTCGCTGCGCTCGCTCGTATGATAGAATGATACAGCATACAGGATGGTTGGGAAAGCAAACAAATTCGGCAAGCGAGGTGACCAAATTTAATTATTTTATAGGCCGATAGTGTATTTTAATGACGAATTAATATCACTTCTATTTACAAATAGTGTATATTTTTCCTCGCTCGCTGCTCTGGCTCGTATATGATATTTAGATTCAGGAAGGTTTCGAAAAGCAAAATATAAAAAAATAATAATAAAAAAAAATGAATAAATAAATGAATAATCCGGCAAGTGAGGTGACCGAATGTACATTTTCTAAAACGATAATACTCTATCGTTAAAAGAATGTGTATTTCCTCGCTCGTTTGTAATATTAATGAACAGAGTTGTTTTGCGAGACAGCAAAGTGCACCAGCGAGGTGCCAAAATAAAGTCATTTTTTTGCAGCAAGGTGGTCATTCAGATATCTAATAGGCCTACAGTCAGGGGCGTCGGCAAATTCGCGATCGCTGTCGGCAAAAAGAGAGAGAGAGAGAGAAAGAGAGAGAGAGAGAGAAAGAAAGGAGAGGTAGGAGGAAGGAGGGGAAAAGAAAAAAAAGAGGGAGTAAGGTACCCAATTAGAATCATATTCGGCTTATTTGCTTGTGCATTTTGACGACGAAATAACACTGGTTACACGAAAGAGAGCATATTTTTTTCCTCGCTCGCTGCGCTCCCTCGTATTTAGATACGGGATGTTTTCGGAAAGCAAACACATTTGGCAAGTGAGATATATAATTTAGATATCTTGGGGCCCATCATGTATACTGATGAAGAATTATCACTTCTATACCATAAAAAGAGTGTATATATTTTCCTCGTTCGCTGCGCTCGCTTGTATAATATTTAGATACAGGATGGTCCTTGAAAGCAAATAGATTAGGTAGGAGAGGTCACCAAATATATCAAAATAGGTATCTTAAAGGCCCATCGTGCATTTTGATGGAAAACTTTCACTTCTACAATGAAAAGAAGTATACATGTATTTTTCCTCGCTCGCTACGTTCGCTCGTACAATATTCAGATACAAGAAGTATTTTTGGGAAAGCAAACAAATTAGGCAAGCGAGGACCATCATGTACTTTGATGAAGAATTATCACCTACCATAAAAAGAGTATATATATTTTTCCTCGCTCGCTGCGCTCGCTCGTATTATATTTAGATACGGGATGTTTTCGGAAAGCAAACACATTTGGCAAGTGAGATATATAATTTAGATATCTTGGGGCCCATCATGTATACTGATGAAGAATTATCACTTCTATACCATAAAAAAGAGTATATATTTTCCTCGTTCGCTGGGCTCGCTCGTATAATATTTAGATACAGGATGGTCCTTGAAAGCAAATAGATTAGGTAGGAGAGGTCACCAAATATATCAAAATAGGTATCTTAAAGGCCCATCGTGCATTTTGATGGAAAACTTTCACTTCTACAATGAAAAGAAGTATACATGTATTTTTCCTCGCTCGCTACGTTCGCTCGTACAATATTCAGATACAAGATGTATTTTTTGGAAAGCAAACAAATTAGGCAAGCGAGGACCATCATGTACTTTGATGAAGAATTATCACCTACCATAAAAAGAGTATATATATTTTTCCTCGCTCGCTGCGCTCGCTCGTATGATATTTAGATATAGGATGGTCTTTGAAAGCAAATAAATTGGGTAAGAGAGGTGACCAAATATATCAAAATAGATAATAAGGCCCACCATGTGTCTTGATGAAGCCACTTCAACTACCATGAAAAGGAGTGCATGTTTATAATTTTCCTCGCTCGCTACGCTCGCTCGTATAACATTCAGATACAAGATGGATTAGGGGAAGCAAACGAATTCGGCAAGCGAGGTGACCAAATGTACCTGTTTAAGTTAGATATCTCATAGTTAATACCATCGTGTATTTGGATGAAGAATTATTGCTTATACCATAAAAAATAGTATATAGATTTTTTTCCTTGGAAGCGAATGAATCAGGCGAGAGAGGTGACCAGATATATGATTTAGATATCTTTAAGCCCATCATGTAAATTGATGAAGAACTATCACTTCTACGAAAGAGAGTGTATATTTTTCCTCGTTCGCTGCGCTCGCTCGTATTATATTTAGCTACAGAATGTTTTCGGAAAGCTAACACATTCGGTAAGGGAGGTGAATATAATTTAGAAGGAAATTATGATTGAGGCACACAATTGAACATGCCTCGTGGGCTTTATACAGTTGAATTTGTCGACGTTGGTCGTCGGCAATCGAAGGCATTGTTTGTCGGCAATCTGGCCTCTATCCCGCCCCCCCCCCCCCATTTAAAAAGTCTAGCGACGCCCCTGCCTACAGTGGCCCTTTTTATGACCAAGTAACACTTTTTTTTCATAACAAGCATGGTTATTTTGACTCACTCACTCCACTTCAGATATCTTATAGGCCCACCCACAAAATACACATTGATCTTTCCTAGGTAGCTATCAAAAGTTGCGTCCATCGTTTCTTTATCGTCTTCGCTGTGCCCGGTTTTCACATCGGCTTTCCCGGTCCCCTGTTGTTTTGTCTATGTACAGAGGAACGGGAGGATCGGAGGGGAAAAGACGCTGAGCTCGAAAGACGCTAAAGGCTGCGTTCCAAATTGGTTCTGACTTTTGATAAGGTGCCTTAACAAGAAGTTTCAAGAAGTCCATATATTCGGTTCGCTCGCTTCGCTCTCTCGCAAAATTTAATAGCAAGGTGGTTCATATAATATATATCTAGAAAGAAACATCATTCCCCCCCCCCCCCCCAAAAAAAAATAAAAATAAAAAACGCTTCGCAACCCCTAATGTTTCATCAAGATATTAATGCGATATTGTTTGAAAATAATTTCTTGTGCTTTGTGTGAGAGGGAGGGGGTAACTTAGATTTGAATTAGAATGCAGCATAACTGTCGGAAAAGTTATGTCTTGCATCCCCCCCCCCCCCTCCCTTCATGTTCCCCGAATAATGAACGCTGCTTGCTTAAGCCAGGTGCGGTAACCTAACATATGGCCCAGGACCCCCTGTGAAAAAATCGTTCCCAGGGGCCTGACGGTTCACCGTGAAGCCGTGAGGCAGTATCCGAGTGGACTTGAACATACTTAAATTCTGAAGTTATTTTTCAATGACTCAAGTATTTGAATATCAAAAAGTGTTGTTTTTGTTGTTGTTGTCATTGTCATCATCATCATCATCACCATCATCATCATCATCATCATTTATCATCATCACTTCATCGGTCATCATCATCATCACACTCATTATCATCATCATAACCCACAACCAACCATCTAAATTACCGTCGTCATCATCACCAGTCAGTTGATCAGTGATCATCATCATTGTCACCATCTTCATCCTTATCACTGAATGGAGTAGAAGCGCATACCCCCCCCCCTCCCCCACCCCCTCCAGTCCCCGACCTCCGCTTTACCCCTCAGAACACGGCCATTCCACAATCCACACCCCTCTTGCAAATCATCTTCACGGCAGGCATAATGCATGCACAGAGCTAGAGCTCGAGCGAATCGAATCCGTACTGCAATTATGTTTGTACACGTACGTAGTCTAGGCCTATACTGTGCATGCTGAACTGGAAGGTTAACCTTTTGTAAACAAGAAACCTCGTTACTGAAATACTGTTAAAGAATTGAGAGGAATTCCTTCAAAAACAAGATAAGCAGCACCTGTGAAACTTTTCTCCTTCCTACTTAGGCAGAAGTAGGAAAATCATGGAGGGATTTAGCAAACATATCTTGCATGAAAAGGTACCAAAGTTACCACGAATGATGTCGTATCGACAGCATAATGGTTGCACCAGTTTGCCAAGGGTTCTGTTGAATAGGCAAATCAATACACTGCACAGAGAGGAACCTTTCTATCGGCTAAATTTATTGGGCCACTACGGCTGTGTCAACGCTATTGAATTCAGCAACAAAGGTGGAGAATATCTTGCATCAGGTGAGAAAATTACATTTACCAATTAAGGATTTTACTACTTGCTCATCAAGAGTTGTGTCTTGAATTATTTGGAAGGTCAAAGGACTTCCAGAAGGGTCAACGCGCGGTGGAGAGGGGGGGGGGGGGGGGGGGGGGGGTAGTCTGAGCTCTGTATGTTGTGTATGTTGGGTAGAGTATGTGCATGTGCCACCCAGCAGACCCTCATTTTCTACACCTGAATTCACTGTTCCAAGGGAAATCATTGTTTATTTGTTTGATGAAAAGTGAAAAAAAAATCACTTTCAATTAATTTAAGCCATCTCCTAAGGCTAATAAGCCAGGATTTCATTTTGGGGGATGGTAGTGAGCACAAAAAACGTGCGCATTTTATATTGAGCACCCAAAGTGCGCTCACTAGAGGGGAGGGTGCAGGAGGGAGGGGGTACTTTCCTCGCTCTTTTCTGAAGGTTGGAAGCTTTGATGTTTCTTTGTCATCATTCCTTGAATTATAATCTGCTCACCTTTCTCTCACCTTTTTTTCTTCTCACTCAAGCTCAAGCTGGACCCTACATTTTTTTCCTTGTTCACTTCAAATATAGATGTAGATTGCTTTATCATGTGTCTTTGTAAGCCACTGGCTGATGGAGGGCTTCTATATAATCAGGGCCATAGCCAGAGGTTGATGTTTGGGGGCACATAACTGAATATTGATTGCCGTCCTGAGGAAGGGATGTCAGGGAAGGGGGTGTCTCCCTTCCCTTTAGAAAATTTTTGCTTATCTTAGAGGGCTAAGATGCAAAATAGTGGACTTTCTGACATAACTACCTCTTGTGTGTTTTATTTTTTCATAACAATAAAATTTCAGCACAAACTTTGGAATTTGGGGAGGGGGCACATGCCCCCGTGGCTACGTGCCTGTCTATAATGGAATGAAATGAAAAGATAAACCATCCTAACACTTCTTCAGAACATTAACTAAATTGCCCCTGTAAGTGTAATGAATTTCTATTCTTATTCAATTAAAATAAAGTTTTTAAAATGATTGGTTGAAAATAACAAGGGTATTGAGTGAATGCGTCTAATATAGGATGAAGTGTACGGATGATGTATAGATTATCATATAATATTTGATTTATTGTGTACTTGAAATTTAGATCTCCAATTTTTTTTTTTAAACTTTAGGTGGTGATGACAGACGTGTTCTTCTATGGAATATTGAGGAAGCTCTTGATTCAAAATATGAGCCGCGGAGCATGAAAGGCGAGCACCATTCAAACATATTCTGCATGGCTTTCGACAACGAGAATGGAAAGATTTATTCTGGAGGAAATGATGATCAAGTTATAGTCCACGATACTAGGCGGTAAGTTATCTTTTAAAATTAAAGGTTTTCTTCATTTCTTTTCTTATCTTTTTGTCAGTTTGATAAGTTTGATAACTCCTTCTACACCATGAGTCACAATCCAACCTGAGGATATCACTTACTTACTTCTGGAATACTGCCCAACAACTTAAGGAGTCAAATTGGCAGGTTAGGGTGCACTGATGTTTGAGAGAGAGAGTGGTATTACATGGAAGATCAGTCATTTAATCCAGCACTATCAGGTCAAAGCACTTTTCTGTCAATTGGTGAACAAAACTGAATTGCGTGTTTTGTTTTCCTTCCAGAGGAGAAGCAGTAGATGTGTTCTTACATGAGGATGCTGTGTATGGATTAGCAGTCGATCCCAGAAATGATAACATCTATGCCAGTGCTTGTGCAGATGGTAGGGTGCTTCTCTGGGACATACGAGCCCCAAGTCATCAAGGTAATTGGTTCAGACTCACCTTTTAATGATGTTTTGCATTATCTTTGATCTCAAATGCTAGGAATTACATTTAATACATGATAATATAGCTGATATATGAAAACCTTTGGAAAATGTTGACCCTCTCATCCTCTCTTTTCCTTTCTCCATCTTTCTCTCTCCATATATTTGTTCTCTTCATAAACACTTGAGGAAGCCCTAAGCAAAAAAATTATGTAAATACCAGCCTTTACAGAGATTATATTCTAAACTTTGTGAGAAATATATATATATTCCTCTTAAGGGCGGATTTTAGATTATCTCCAAGGATATAACTGCCAGTTTAAACATTATGATATATCATCCTTTGCAATACTATGTATGACAGAGCCCTTTGTGTTGGCCAACTATGTGACAGCATTCCATGCCGTTGTGTATCACCCACAAGAACCCAGGTTTCTGGCTACTGCTAATGCCAAGGAAGGCATTGCTCTTTGGGATGTGAGAGCACCCAAAAGGTAATCATTTTGCATGCTTCTATTTATTTATCTATTTATTCATTTATTGATTGATTGATTAATTGATTGATTGATTGATTGATTTATTCATTTATTTATTTTGGAAAATAGCATTGAACACGGACATACTGAAGCTTTTCGACATGCACCCATCAGAGTAAAATCACATGAATGAACAGAAAGCCAAATCAAAACAATATATAATGGAAGCGAAGGAACAATACGCGCGTAAAATGATGAGCTGTGAGCTGTTATAGGCAGCCTATCACAGCTCATCATTTTACGCACAAATAATCACAGTTAAAATGTCGTTAAAAATATGACATGTGCGGTCAAAAATATACATGTATCATGATATCCACAATGGTAAAAACAACACAAACACATGGAATGCACAGATATCAAATCAAATTTGACAAAGAAATACAGATTTGCAGAGGTGAATTCTCTTCTTGTCTCCTTTGATTCGATTTGTGCAATATTCGTACATTCTTCTAAACTGAGGTTTAATATAAGAATAAGAAAACTTACGAAATAACTTAACCAGAACTCAACAATGTGGAGTTATGGATAGGGCAAGTACACATGACCTTTTCATCTTCATCCAACACTCAACTGCAAATCACAAAGTCGTTCTACTCACTGTAATGACTCATGAGAAAACTTACAGATTTAGAATAGTAAATTGCTTTTGAATTGTAATATTGCTATCTCCACAGTTGCCTTTTACGCTATGGAAGTGCCTACACCCAGATGAATGCTATGAGTGTTCGTTTCAACCAGAGTGGTAGTCAATTACTAGCGTTACGTAGAAGGTTACCTGCAGTGCTGTACGATATCCATAGCTCAGTCCCATCTGTAGAATTCAATCATGAAGGTTACTATAACTCGTGTACTATGAAGAGTTGCTGCTTTGGAGGTGACAAAGATCAGGTGAGTTTAGTTCACAGTATTTTATTGAGAATAGACATACCCAGGGATGCTATTTTTGTAACATCAGGGCTCTGTTTCATACAACTTGTTATCAGTAACAAATTCCACATTTCTATGACAAATTTGCCCTCAGCCAATTAGATGCAAGGATTTCAGTAGCTTATAACAGTTAATGTAACTTGTTATCAATAACAAGTTTTATGAAATGGGGCCCAAGCTTTTCCTGCAAATTACATGAACTTGTACCTGTGAAGGTACAAATTTTAGATATAATGCAGTGGTGGATCCAGGGGGGGGGGGGGAAATCATCTGCACCCCCCCCCTTTTGAAGCCTTATCAGCAAATTATGGAGTAAATAAGACGCCTGAAAAGCCGGTCCTCACCCCCCCCCCCCTTTTGAAAAATTGTGGATCTGCTGCTGTAATAAGGACTGAGTTGAATATCATGGCTTTATGCGTAGCCTTCAAAGTACACTTTCCTTTAGAAATACATTAATCGGCAGTCATATGTGTTAACCCATTCGTGACATAGGTCCACATTATGTGGTTTGACCTAATATCTTTTGATGCAAAGCCCTAAAAATCATACCAAATACATGAGCAGAAAGAGCAAAAAAATTTAAACAAACTGTGCCCATTTTGGTTGCGTCAATATTCGTTGATTGATGCTGAAATTTTTTAAAAGGAAAATAAGCATTAAAATCCTTAAATTGGCAATGTGATAGAAAGTTTAAAATCACCGTTTTCCCCTGCAAATTGGCAACTGTTTGACTTCTCATCGTAATTTCTGTCAATTTATATTCCTTTCAGATGCATGACGTTTTATAAGAAAAATGTAGCAATAAAAGAAAAATGTTGGTGTTGCCAATTTGAAGAATAAAAGCTGATCAAATTAGGCTTTTAATAATTCCTGTCACGAATGGGTGGTTTCCATTTGTTTCATGCACTATAACAGTACAAAATTTGAAACACATTTGTTTTCATGCTGAGCATTTGATACATTTGATGTATGGAATATATTCAATACAATCTGTTTATGCTTAGAATTCATGTTATGATTTCAACAGGCTTTCAAAGTCTCTGATTGCCTTTTACATACTTTTAATTCTTACAGCCCTTTGAAGTTATTGATAGGTTGTTTCATCATCACTTGAAGCCTTATTGATTGCAAAATTGAACTTTTCGAAATGCAAAGTTTAATGGTGAATACATGAGCTGCCGAGGTTGAATCTACCTCCATCTATTTCATTATGCTCTTCTCGATTATTCATCATTGAAGTGTTATTGATGGTTTGAAAATATTTATTATGACACTGAAATTAGTACTTAACTGTTTATGACATTTAACATTGCTACATTGTTTTGTGTTCTTTAGTTTGTCTTATCTGGCTCAGATGATTTCAACCTGTATATTTGGAAAGTTCCAGATCCAAGTGAAGAAAGTAAGTTCCACAGTAAACATCAAGCCTTCAAATAACCTGAAGGCACCAGAAACCCTCCTAAATGATTAGTTACTTGAAGACCCAAAGCAGGACAATTTTCTTAAATTTTTTCACAAGGAAAGTGCCCACTACTTTAATGTTGGCCTTATGATAGTGCCCTTTGGTACTTCATTGGTCTATATCATATTAGCAATCCTATTTATTGGAAGATGGTCTTGCTTAATTGCTTCTTGTTTCCCTGTCAGTCCTTTACCCTAATTCTAATCCTATTCCTAATTTTATTTTAACCCTAGACCTGTCCTCAAAGTTTTTTTTCTTTCTTTCTGTAGAGTAGATTTTCTTTGTAGGAACCCACTTTGATGTGGGATGTTTCTTGCAATGAGTTTTGTTTTGGAATTATGTAAAGTAATTTATCATAGATTTCTTTGATCTGGGCCCCGTAACACAAAGATTTGCAATCGATCACAGAGTTGTAACAGCCAATCAAGACCATTGCTTCATGTACATCTCGTTCAAAAAGGTGACCCTGGACCAATCAGAATGGTTTTTTATGCCTCCGCCCACCGTAGGTGGTTGCCGGAGGCATTATGTTTTTGGGTCGTCCGTCCGTCCCGTTTTCGTTCTCGCGATAACTTAAGAACCGTTTGATGGATCAGCTTCAAACTTGGCTCATGTATGCATATGGGAGGGACAATGATCTGATTAGATTTTGGGGTCTCAAGGTCAAAGGTCAAAGGTCATAGAGGTCATTATGTACATAGAAATGGTTCGTTCTCGCGATAACTCAACAACCATTTGACGGATCAACTTCAAACTTGGTTCCTGTATGCATATCTGAGGGACAATGATCTGATAAGATTTTGGGGTCTCAAGGTCAAAGGTCAAAGGACATAGAGGTCATGTACATAGAAATGGTTCGTTCTCACGATAATTCAACCATTTGACGGATCAACTTCAGACTTGGTTCATGCATGCATATGGGAGGGACAATGATCTGATTATTAGGGTCTCAAGGTCAAAGGTCAAAGGTCATGGAGGTAATTATGTTCTTAGAAATGACGGAGCAGCTTCATACTTGGCACATGTATGCATATGGGAGGGATAATGATCTTATTAGATTTTTGGGTCTCAAGGTTAAAGGTCATAACGGTCATTATAGACATGAAAATTGCTTGTTCTTGCGATAACCTGACAACTCTGTGACGGTTCAACTTCAAACTTGGCTCATGTATGCATATGGATGGTCTCATAAAGGTCACATTAGATTTGGGGGTCATGAGGTCAAAGGTCAAGGTCAAAGATGTCATTGTATACATGAAAATTGAAAAATCAACTTGAATGTGCCATATATTTCCAATCTGGTAATGGCGGAGGCATAAATTTCGACCACGCGTGGTCGAGGATTTATCTAGTTTAAATTTGCGATTGATTGAAAAACCTTTGTGTTACAGGCCCTGTTACACAAAGCTAGGCAATTGATCATAAGATTCATTTTTACGATTAATTGCATATAGTGATCAGTGCAAGTACTAACATCACCACCATAGGACAAAATAAACAGCATCAAGTCCTTGAGTATGATGTAAAGAGAGTGTATTTATCATGAGGATTCCCTAGTGGGTGTGTTGGTACTAAGCTATAAATCTTACAATGTACATGTATATGATTAATCTCTACTCGCAGTTCAGCAAGTAAATGAAGCATTCCATATCTTGAAAGGACACAGACAGATTGTCAATCAAGTTAGATTCAGCTCAAGAAGTTTCTTCATTGCATCATCGGGAGTAGAAAAGGTTATTAAGGTAGGTTGATCAAATCTTTCCTACTTCTTTTAAGGCTGAATCCAGAATTTTTTAATGGGGGGGGGGGGGGGGCGTCACCTTTTTAGGTGTCTGTTTTACCTGCAAATTTGCTGATAAGAAAAAAAAAGTCCTGGGTTTCAAGGGGGTGGCCGATTCAGCGCCCCTGGGTTTCAAGGGGGGCTACGGCTGATACACCCCCACCCCTGATCTGCCCATGTCCTGATATCATTGTTTTACAAATCAACTTTCCCTTGTTCTGAGGGATGTTAATTGCACCCTGTGAGCTTCATCTAGCCTACTAGGTGTTTTAATGAAGTCCTCCAAAATATTTTGAACATTGTTGCAAATGCTCCCCCCGCCCCGCCCCCCCCCCCCCCCCAAAAAAAAAAAAAAAAAAAAAAAAAAAAATCATTTTTGGAGCAATTTCATAAGCCATGTCAGTCACCAAATAGAGTATTGAATAATCCAAAGTTAGCTTCTGGAATGAATACACTAGGGTATCAAACTTGCCCCTGAGTTGATTTTTGGTTAAGTCTATAAGTTTAAGTAAAGTACAAAATAAAATCTGAACCAAAACTATGACAATAGTGATTAGAGAGCGAATCATGCTATGTTTTTCCTGATACACTCCTGATACACTCTTTCAGAGTAAGTAAGTTTGAAAGTCTTTCTGTAAGTGTGAGTTTTAATATTGATAAGCTGAAGTTCAAAAGAAAACAAAATGCAGACCAGACCCAGACTCATTCTTTTGATACCTGGATGAGACCAGGGGGGTGTAACATAAAGAGATACAATCAATCTCACAGTCAATTGTATCTCTTTAGTACATGGTTTGCCATAGACTTATGATTGACATCAATCGTAAGATTGATTGTATTTTTTATGTTACACCCCCCAGAACTTATGAAGAGGGGATTGAATATGAGAATCAAGCACAAAAAGGGATTCCAGAATGATTGCTATTTAAAATGACTTTTGCAAACAATGAAAATTTCAAGTTTCAAATATCACCTTGAATACATCGATTGTTTGACCCCTTCCCTGCCTTTAATTTTATGAGAAGAAAATAATGTCATATCAAGGCAAACGGTATCTTGCCTTATGACATGAAAATGTTATTTTTTTGGGGTTGTAGAAACATTTCGTAAATATCTTTCATGTGTTTAATTTTGAAATAAAGTACCTGTTTGTTGCAGAAAGAAATGAAACTTGGCCAGATTAAAACACAGCTCATTTTGTTGGGTGGGATTTACACCTCATTGTGTGGAAAGGGTTCAGAAATCAAATTATAAAATGAAAAATGTTTAGGTATGGCACCAAATTGATAGATGTCACCATACCCACTTGCCGTTCATTTACATCAAAATGGTCTTTGTTTTGCAATGATTTACCATGTCACATCTGAATGGGGCTTTAATCCAATCTCTTTTTGTATTGGCAGCTGTGGAGTGCAGTCAAGTTTCCTGGGATGTCTGATGGCAACGAATCTCCAAGAAAGATGTTCACCCGTCAGCAGTACTTCAACCTGATGATCAGCTCCGGATCAGCTCTTTCTCACGACTATTCCGACAAATCTAAAGATGAAGATCCTCGGATGTTGGCTTTCTTTGATTCCTTTATCCAACGAGAGGTGGACCACAGTTTTAGTAGTGATTCCTCAGATGATAGTGCCTTGAGTCCTGATAGTTTATATCTCCATTTTGTGCGTGATCATAGTGATGATGCAAACAGCTCTGACAGAGATGGCCCAGTTATGCCCTCCTTATTGCCTCCAGAACTTGGAATGGTCAGTGACAGTGATAGTAATCATGATGTCCATCTTAGAAACGGTCAGTCAAATGATGTCAAAGTGAAACCAAAGACTTCTGGCGATGAGAGAAATGTGAGCACAAGTAGTGATACAGCTGGAGTTAGTGTAGATGGGGCATGTGTACAAAAAAGTGATAATCAAGAAAGGAGTAGGACATGTATGTCAGAGAAATGTAGCACCAGTCAGGCTAGTAATGAATCCACTGATAGCAGGAGAAGAGGAAGACAGAGCAGAAGCAGCACTGATTCCTCAAGCAGTAGTGATGAATCAGAGGACTTCTTAGTGATGAGATACCGCAGTCGGCTTCTGCGACGTATCATGCGTCAGAAGAGTAAAAAAGGAAAGGATGGTTCCATGGCAGGTAAACCCCTGGGAAATTCCCCATCACAGGTGGAGAAGGATAGACTAGCCAGCTTACATCAGCGCTTAGCCTTCAGTCGTGTTATGAAAGAAAGAATCACAGCAGTGATTGAGAGTAGCTCTAGCCTTTCAGATGATGACATGGAACAGTTTCGTGCGATTGTTGGTCAGCTTAGACAGAGAACAGACTCTGCCCGTCAGCGAGCTGCCTCACTACGTCGCCATAGGATGAGAGCTCTAGAGGAGATCTCTAGTTTAACAGGTGGCTTCAATCAATCAACCACATCCTCTTCTATACCTTCAACTAGGAGTCCTCAGAGGGATTCGTCTACACCTTCAACTACAGTATCAAATAGATTAGCTCCATCCAATCACTCCTCTCCTTCAAACTCACCCAAGAGAGTCACCAATGGGCATGCTACTACTACTACCAAGAAATCCTCAGGATCTGTTACATCCCATGGTTCAAAACACAACCAGATTCCATCTTCTAGTTCACATCAAACTAAAAGCAAACCACCAAAGTCAAAATCAAGTCAAAACTTAGCCAGCACATCAAACGGAAGCACACCTTCTAATGATATAGAAGCAGCTGGGTGTAGCAAAGACAATGAGACATCAAGCCATACCAAGGATGAAAATAAGAATGGCTTCAAGAAGTTCAAAGTGAACAGTTCGGGTAAAAAGAGACATTATCGCCGCAAAAACTGTTACTCAAGGCAGGATAGTGATTCTGATTGAGAATTTTTTTTATGATGGAATCATGTCATTATTATGTTACCATTTAACCCCTCAGAAAAGTTAGGAAACTTGAGCCTGATCGATGATATCTCTCTTGTCATGGCATAATCCTCATTATGTTTAGTATTTTTTGAAATATGGTTTATTCCTCGTAAAAATTATACCATATTTATGATTTTACTCTCATGGAATGAGCAGTACATCAGAATAAGGGGCAGGGTCAGAGGTGAAAATTAGCAAAATGCACTGATAAGCTGTATCGTTAAGCAGAACACTCTCCTTCTGATAAACAAAGAGTGGGAGTTTTATGAATGACTGGGGTCTTTTGTTTCCATCCAACTAAGAATCTGGAAAGGAAATTCATGTGGTATTGGTAACATGTCAGGCAAGATTCACTACTGTTTGGTTAGAGAAGAATTAACAAGCTTTCCAGTGATACTAAGCATAGCAATAATTAATGTCTTGGCAAGAGAGACATAATCAATCACACTTGAGTTTCCTAACTTAGGGGTTTATGTCTCATTCAATATGATACAGTGCCAGTGGGTTTCTTTTCTTTTTCTTTCTAATTTATTTATTTATTTATATATATATTTTTTTTTTTGGGGGGGGGGGTGGGGTCTTCTTCTTCTTCTTCTTCTTCTTCCTTTTTTCTTTCCTCTAGGAAGCTATAATGGTGCCTTCTTAATTGCAAATGAAAGCCATTTCATATTGAAGTTTCTTTGATTGAAAATGAGTACTTATATGTAACATCTTAGTGATATAATGATGGATTAAGTAATTTTTGCATTTGTAAATTATAATATAATTCCAGTTCATAAGTGCAGTTAAAATAAATTTAGATTAAAAGATAAATGGGTAGAGTGAGATTTGTAAGGAGACTTTTTAACATGCAAAAAGCACTTCTCTGTAATTTGGATACCCTATCCACATGAAACTCTTTTCATACTTGACTTATTTGCACAGGAGGGGTGTCCCTTTGCCCCTCTGAGTGATCCTCTGCCCTGTTGGTCTGTCAAGGGCTTGGTGTTCAGCATCTATTATGCACAGATCAGTATCCCTCCTGACTTGGTCCTTCCATCTCGAAGGGGGGCGCCCAGGTGGCCTGCTTGTTTTTAAGTCATTGTGGTATACCATACTTGGTGGGGTAGTCTTGATGGTAGCATACGTATTATATGGCCAAACCATTTCAGATGGCGATTTAAGATTTCTTGACAAATTGTTTCCGGATTTTGAGACGTCATCTAATATCTTCACTTCTAATTTTGTCGAGGAGGTGTACTCCTGCAATTGTTCTGAGGCATCTCATTTCAAATGAGTCAAGTTTGTCCCTCTCTTCTTTCCTAAGAAAGCAAGAAAGCACATTTATATATGTGGTAGAAACTTATGCATTATATTTCCATGACAAGCTTTCATCAGAATGAATACCTAATAATTTGGAATGATTTTAACAATTGAAATTCATTGATATGGAGTTTTATGTCTTCAATATTATAATTCATATTATAGTATTGAGTGTAATATTAGTTCTTGACGTAATTACTGGCATATATTATATGATTCATCAGGAAGATTATATTGTTATAAGTGGAAAATTTGTATTGTTGGCATATTGTGTACAGCCGAGAATATTTGATGAGCACTCAGCTTTGTCTATTTAGATCAACACAAATAAAGGGCCAAGAATGGCACCTTGTGGAACCGTGCAAACTACATTCGACATACTGGAGTTGGCAGAATTGATTGTGTGATATTGCTTTCTATTGCTGAAATAGTTCTCAGTCCACTTATAAGGAATTCCCCATGTACTACAATACCAATAACTTTTGCATTAAATTAATGGTAAATCATCGTATATCATGTCAGATTCTCTCAGCTTATTTAGAAATTTTCACCAACGGTTTTTCTTGCGTTATTTTTCTGTTTTTTGTTTTTTGTTTTCTTAAGGGAACTAGTAATATATGAGATGAATTTAGTATTAGCCTGCGATGTTGAAAACCCCTTCCTAAATCCATATTGAGTATCTCTGTGTTGTCAGTTACAATGTTATCATTTACAATGTCATCAATAATTTGGATAGGGATGGTATATGTCATTATTCTGTTTGAAACAGAGTTTATTGCTTTCTGAGTGACCCTAGAGAACCATCTTACAATGCTTAGAGATTGAAAATATTGTTTCATTTTCAAATTACCTCTGTGTTTTTAGTATGGAAAGCCTTGTAAATTCTTTCATGGTTGTGTTTGGTTTATTGAACTTATTAAGTAAGTTTTGTCTTTTCCAACACATTTTTATTGAGTTCTGTTTCTGAATCCCAGCTATCAATGCTCACAAATATATCTACAGCTATGCTACGATTTGCTTTTTTTGTTTTTGTTTTTGTTTTTGTTTTTTTAGATTTTTGACACATACAACTGCTGTAGATGTCTGTACAAATCATGGTATGTTACAAAATACTGAAGTCTGCATTGCATTGCCAATAAGTACATTTTATATTTCAAAATTAGAAATTCCTTAAATCTAAGCTGTGATATTATGCCTCTAAAGTTAGCTTGTCAACTCACAGTGAGCACTGCAGCAGTTGGCATTCATGATGAAATGATGTTATTTTTTTTTTTAAGAAGAAGAGAAAGAAATAAAGCATCAATAAATGTGCCATCAGTCTATTAAACTATCCTAGGGTGCATGGAGATATTGGTGAGAATGATTCAATATACAGGCAAACCTTGTTATAACAGACTCCTCCAGACCAAGGAAATTACCAAATATCAAAACCATGTTATATCAGGGCTAAAAAACAATAAAATACAAAGAAAGTGGGACCGGCAAAATTACCTTGTTATAACGACAGTATGTTGTAACTGTTCTTTATAACGAGGTTCCAATGTTAACCGGTAGTTGGACTGAAAAATTTACCAGCACCTGGTAGAAAAAGAGGACTCCTTACATTTTCACAACTTATATGTTATGAATCTATTCCTATCTAAGGGTAATTTGCTATTCTGTCGGGTAAAGTTTGAACTTGTCTCTCCGCATCAAGGTAAATATTGGAAGAAATGAGTGAAGTTATGAAAATTGGAGGGAAGGTATTATCCTGCCAGATTTACACAATGGTAAACTTTCTGGGGCCTATTGAGGGAAGAGGGAATGGAAGGAGAGAGAGAGAGAAAGAGAGAGAGAGAGGGGGGGGGGGGGGGGGGGTAATGCATATATATTGGAGTTGACCACAGTGGGGTCCACCCACTTGACCGAAGGCCCGCGAGACCGAAGGCCCGCGAGACCGACTTTTCTCGTATTGTATTTTCCTTCATCACAAATAATGCGCTATCGGTATATAAAATAATTATGTCTCCTTTAGCATGTTTAGTCCTCGTTTCCGGAGGCCATGCTGCTCTTTCATACTTCTTAAACTTCCTTCTGGCACAGGAATTAGAGCGGTGTGATATTATAGATTACAGTTTGCTATTATCGGCCTCGCGGGCCTTCGGTGAAGTGGGTTGTCACCGACTACATGGTACGATCGGGTCTATCATGGAGGAGCATAGAGATGGCGGCTGCGCGGAACGTTGGGCTCGGACAAAATTAATGAAAGTGGAAGGGCACCTATAAATTGTTTGGCGGAAAATAGGTGCCCTTCCAATTCCTTTGTCCAAGTTTAACATTCCCCTGCGTCAGGTCAGGATGGAGCTGCTGATATAGAAATATAAAAGCTTATCATGTTGGAGTGCAGATAGTTATGGACTCGTGTAATTGGGTCTCGGGCTTAATCATTCCCTTCATTTCTGCAATCTTTCTCGCTCATACTTTCTTAGCGACTCAAGCTCTCATTCGTCCTTTCGTGTCGTAAATGCAAGAAATGCCGACATTGATGGGGGTCGAATAGCCATTTCTGTAAAGATTTCTGAGATCTGTCCTCATTTGTGTTCCATACACTAAGCGGAAATCTGAGAAACGGGAGGGGGAAACGTATCAGATTTTTTTTTTATAAAAAAAAAAGTCTTCAGCTTTTGCACATGTAAATGCCATGATTTATTTCCCGTCTATAACTTTTTAAATCTCTAACTCTAAATTCCATGATATTTTAACAAAGATTACCATGTTGGGGGGGGGGGGATGCGCCCCTCCCCCCCCCCCCCCCAATTTCAGCCCGTGGTTCCTTGTCTCCCTTTCCCTTTTCTTATTCTTGAATATTTTTTATATTGTTGTAGTTTTATTTTATTTTGTGTTGATTTTTTTTTCTGCATTTTAATATTTCAACATTTATCACGACTATATTTTGCACTTCCTGAAATGGTTTTGTGTTGTGGAGTGAAATAAAGACGTCTGCCTGCAAAATCTGGCCTCAGAATATGTCTCAGATTGAAATTGATATTATAATCTGATAATTGTGGAGCCAGACCATGAACTGCCCTCCATGTGTGGAGCAGGATTTCAAATTCTATTCTTTTGGATTCATAGCCAGTGAAGACTTTTGAGCAATGGGGTAACGCGGGGAAACCAAGTATATAGACGGGACGTTCGAGGACTCGAGCAGCTGAAGTTTTTTTTTTTCACATATGAAACAAAATACATACCGTAAATCAGAGGCTGCCTACTTATTTAATCTTGAAGTTTTTGCTGATACTGTGAATGTTGCCTAGTTTGCATATAAATTTATTGTGAAATTTCAGAGTCAAATTGAGATCGAATTAGATTCCTGCAATTAAGGGACTCTATACATCGCACGTCCCGTACGCAAATTTTGATTAACTGTGCTCTTAACTATAGCTGTTATGTCCTTAGAAAAGTAAGTTAGAAGTCAAATTTATATGCAATCGTCATTCAGTCTGGTTTCAAACAGTAGTAGTGATTTTTCTGATCAACAAAAAAAATTCTCCTACATTGAATCCATATATTTCGAGTGAAAGTTAGTGGTGCGTATATCGAGCAGCTAAAGGGCTGCGCATCGCCTGCCACTGGAGAGATGGTTCGCTGCTGGAACAAAACAAATGAGCTGGTGGTCAACACCGAGATCATCGAGCTAGCTATTTCTCTCTTCACAGCAGAGGCGTCGATCCTGGGGGGCAGGGGGGGGGGGCAGTTGCCCCCCCCCCCAAAGAAATTTCGGGGGGGCAAAGAAATCATTTTGCCCCCCCCCCAATAATTTCCCAACCAAAAAAAAAAAGAAAAGAGAAAAAAGAAAAGAGAAAGAGAAAAGAAAGGAAAAGGAAGGAAGGAAGTGAAATGAAAGCGTAAAACAAGAAAAAAAGAAAGAAAATGGGACACTGGAAAGCGCTCGCTCGCTTCGCTCGCTCGCATTTAAGTAATCTTAACCAATGCCGATGATAATTACTATTCTTATGAAAGGAAATCGGTTTGCATCTTGTGTTTCTATCTAATGTTATACTATTCTTCTATTCATAGAAAGTAATATAACCAAACAAGATATCACTCCTAGAAATCGAGCGGCCAGTTGACCTAAAAATAGGTAAACTTTCAGGAGATAACGGCCTGGATTAAAAAAAAAAAACGCAAAACAAAAACATATTTTTCGTTAACTCGCTCGCTACTTTCACTGGTAAAAGCTAGATACAAGATGATTTCGGGCAGCAAGTAGCTTATCATAGCAGCGAGATTCCAAAATATTATTATATTTGGGCAGCAAGATGGTTGACAAAGATTTTGGGATGAATCCATATAATTTTGCCGGGATCGGTCGTTGGCTTTGCTCGCTTTGGTAGAAAGAGAATGGATTCGGACTGCAAGCGAGGTAGCTAAAACAGTTTCCTATTCGGCACACAGGTGATTGGATGTATTATTGAGATATCATACAGGCATGATAGGTTTATTCTGATGATAATGATAATAATAATATTCCGTTCTTGTATAGCACATATCACATTTTTGTCACATTATTATGATGACGAAATAGCACTTCTATATAGAAAAAGGGTATATTTTTCCTCGCTCGCTGCGCTCGCTCGTTTCATATTAATGGTTTTGAAAAGCAAACGAATTCGGTGAGATGAGACCGAATAGATAATGTAGATGTTTCATTGGCTCACAGCGTAATTTGCCGCAGGGTTTACTACATCCACCATAAAAGAGTGTGTGCATGCTTCCTCGCTCGCTTCGCTCGCTCGTAATATTAAAAAACAGAGTGGTTTGGGGGCAGCAACAATGGACCAGCGATGTGACAAAATAGAGTTCATATTTGGCAGCGAGGTAACCATATATACACACATATATATATATATATATTAGATATCATTTATGCCCATATGATAACCAAACCCTTCTCTCATAACAAGAAATTTGTTATTTTTTGCTCTCTCGCTTCGCTCGCTCGCAAAATTGAAAAAAAGAGCAGGATGGTTCACATAGCAAGTTGCGTAATTTCCCCAAATTGAAAATGCTTCACGTTGATATAGGCCTATTTTATTTTTTAATGGCATTCTACTACCAACACTGATATTTATATATATATATATATATATATATATATATATATATATATATATATATATATATATATATATATATATATATATATATATATATATATATATATATATATATATATATATATATATATATACATACATACATACATACATACATACATACATAATATGTGAGGGTGTGTGTGCGCGCGTATATATATATATATATATATATATATATATATATATATATGTTTTTGGTTTTTTTTTCCTCATATATATGTGTATATATAAGGGGTTTCATTCCTCCTGGTTTTGCTCATCAATTGATATCTTATCAAGAAAATATGCTATGGTAACAAAATGAAAACTTGTATTATATTATTTTGCTTATATTGGTTTATATGGATGTATTGATGTTTATTTTGAATGAAATCTCCAATAAAAACATTATGGAGAAAAAAATATATATATACACAATCAGTATACCCGTGGGTTCATCTCCGCTTGGTCGTCTTGCCCCCCTACCCCCCATCCGAAAAATGGATCGACGCCTCTTCTTCACAGTTACACTTCTTATGAATTTTACTCTCAGATGTCATTCCATTTTAAACAGTTGTTAAAAATACGTACAAAATGGCAGATCAGGAAGGCGAAATAAGGGTCTGTTCGATGCAGAATGGATAAGGCAGCAAACAAAGGTTTATATATCAGAGGCGTCGATCCATTTTTCGGATGGGGGGGGGGCAAGACGACCAAGCGGAGATGAACCCCCCCCCCCCTAAAAAAATAAAAAAAATTAAATTAAAAAAAAAGGTGGGGCATGGCCTTTATTATCATCCCCGAATAATACATCTTCAAAAATGACATGATATAATTCCGAATGACAATGCTAATGAGGAGGATGAGGATGATGATAATGATGATGATGATGATCAATGATGATGGTGACGGTGATGAATATCATTCTTATGATTACCATTTATTTCTCCTTTTGACTTTCATGCTGCTTATCTTTAACGTCCTTCCGCCGAGAACTAGTGTTCCACGTTCAAAATCAACGGATTTTAAAGGAGAAAGAAAAAGGCCTGGGGAAAAAAAATCAATTTTAATGAAAAGAGAGGATAGTGAGAAGCAGTTTTAAAAGTTCCATCAAAATCGGTTATAACCGATTACGAAATGATAAAGTTATGAAAGTTTGAAAAGTCTTAATTTACTTTCTGTGGCGATCCTCAGGCAATGTATAGCTTCAAAATGGCACGTTTAGGACAACTCTAGTATTTTTTGTACATAAAATTTCATATTTTCCCCCATTATTTCTCAAGGTGCAACTTGTCTCCTTCTTAGCTCAAAATGGGAAAATGTATTTGGCGCAACATAATGTTGATTTCACAAAGAGACAAGCAGCATCTTCGGGATCGCCATAGAAAAAAAAATGGGACTATTCAAACTTTCATTACTTTCTCATTTCGTAACCGATTCTGATGGAATCTCTTTTAAATTGCTTCTCTCAATCCTCTCTTTTTATTAAAATTTATATTTTCCCAGAGTTCTGTTCTCCTTTAAACTATGGTGAATGTGGTTTAACACATCATTCTACTTGGTCTTGGACGGTGCATGCACAACTTGCAAGACAGTGCGAAAATGATCCTAAGTACTGGGACTGAAAATCAACTGAAATCAACTGAATAACTGAAATCAAGAATTCAAAGAGAATCACTATAATTCTTATAAAACCACTCTCAAATGCTCTAAAATGTGATTAACGAGGGTAATTTTGATACCCCCAACCCCAACCACAACTTTCACCCGCTTGGTCGCTTTAAAAAAAAAAAAAAAAAAAAACACACACACACACACACACACATTTACACGTTGGTATTAATATGCCTATAGCATACGGTAAATGTCTCCGCCGGGAATATATATATAACAGAGGCGTCGATCCTGGGGGGGGGGGGGGGGGGCAGGGGGGCAGTTGCCCCCCCCCCCCAAAGAAATTTCGGGGGGGGGGCAAAGATATCATTTTGCCCCCCCCCAATAATTTCCCAACCAAAAAAAAAAAAAAAGAAAAGAGAAAAAAGAGGGGGGGGGGGGGGGGGCGTGATCGATATGGGCGTAGCTATACGTTGGGGGTGTTGTAGGTATTTCTTGTGCAGTTTGGGAAGTTGGAGGAGAATTAATAACATCGACACTGTAATTGAGATTTCAGAGCCAAACTGATTTCCATTTTCCAATGCGATTCCTATTCTTCCTTCTCCAGTACTTTATATCACACATTATTATGCGTAATCCCTGCGAGGACTAACAGTGCTCTGTTAGCTTTAGAAAGTAACTGAGACGGTAGTTTCAGACACTAGTAATATCTTTGATAAATATGTCTTTATAAAGTGACTGAGATAGTAGTTTCAGACACTAGAAATTATTGGGATACCGCTGATCTGATTATTCATAAATTCTCCTTCCGTACTTCCGGGTTACATACTTAGTATGTTTCGCTTGAAGGACTACTGTTAGGATTTCCATCAAGTTACAGGGAACGAAGTTAGCCCAGTGGATATACACATCAAAGCATAGCATTGCCAATTTAGTGCGCGCGCAGATTCCATTCAAAGCATGATGTTATCAATATTTATGGCAGTATGTTGCGAAAACTTTCTCTGTTGCAGGTTTATCGTTTGCACCAATTTCTTCTAATGACTGACATATGAAAACATTGAACAAATTGATCTTTGTTGTTCGATGAAGACATTAATTTGAACAAAATCATGACACAGAACTGTGACAATCAAAGGATCATTGGCGATTTTCGGGTATATAGAAAAACCTGTCAACTACAGCGGCATTGCAGTTATATGCAGCTGAAATTCCACATGTAGCGTTACAAAAAAACAACAACATTTTTTTGACACTTGATCATTCATGTAGCTTAAAGTAATACTCGTATATAGAAGATTGATGTTTTCACAAGGTAGAGTTGAAGGATGTCAAATTTATTTGGATTATAGGTTGTGTGATTTTTAAAAATCAATATTCGTAAAATAAGGCCCCTTAATATTTAACTAGATTTTCACTTTTTGAAAAATTGATGCCACAGACTGTACTGTCTGTCAGTAATGAATTCAGAGTCCGAAAATTGTAATTGTGCATTGCAGCTGAAATTCCACATGCAGTCTCATTCAATTCTTTACATTGAAGAGCTATATGGTTTGCAGAAGACGGGTGCAATGCGCAACATTGGTATATTGTCTGAAACTAATCAGTCTGAATTTATTTTGATTAATACCAGTGGCGTAGACAGGTTCTCACACCTGGGGGGGATGATATGCCGTTCACGAGAAATCAAGAAATTTTTTTTTTCTGTCAAACTCACACTAAGTATAAAAACACGCCCTCACCCACCTGCACAGACCCCCTTACACACAATTTGATTATTATCTTGCGAGCGAGCGAAGCGAGCGAGCAAATTTTTACAGTTTTTCTGATTTTCAATCGCATTTTCAAATAGAAATTCTATAATATGATGAGCGAACGAAGCGAGCGAGCCAAAAATAAGTGCTTTTCTCGTTTTAAATCACATTTTCAAATAGAAATTCTAAAATATGATGGTTGTTTATGACAGATTATTAAAAATTTTATTAACTGATTAATTCAAATATCATTTCTTCCTTTAAAAAGTGTGTGGGGGATATTTGTACACGCCATCCTCCCTCTGAGAGAAGGGGGGGGGGGGATATATCCCCATCCCCCCCAGGATTTACGCCAATGATGCACAGATATAAATAGAAAATATACGCACCGTGACAACCAAATATAGAATATGGACTGACACACATTATTGCATATTTGCATCACGCCATTTATCTTTTTTTTAAATTTTGTTGTTACACCACTTCAAAAAAAACTGTGACGGCGCCGAATTTACCCAAAAGTAATATAAATAACTACATAAATCAGAATAATGGTCGTTATAGTTATGATAGTAATTTTCATTTCAGTCACATTAACGATGATGATGATAACTATTATTATCATAAGCATAATAATAATAAATTACTAATCAACATCATTTATTATTATTATTATTATTATTATTATTATTATTATTATTATTATTATTATTATTATTATTATTATTATTATCATTATCATTATTATTATCATTATTATTATCATTGTTATTATGATTATGATTATTATTATTATAATTATTATTGTCCTTCCCTGAAACCTGGGGGGGATGATTGTACATGTCATCCCCCCCACCTTGTGAGGTGGGGGGGATGCATACCCCTCATCCCCCCCGCTGTCTACGCCCCTGATTAATACTGACAGACAGATGTCGGGGCCTCATTTTTTTTCTTCAAAAAGTGAAAATCTAATTGAATATTCAGAGCATAATTGTAGGAATAAATCTAGTTCAAATAATTTTGACGATCAAAAGCGTTAGTTTTTTAACCTTCAATGGAAGTGGGCGGCACTTTTCACTTCTAGATCCTCTCTCCTTTAGCTTTGCTCACTTATCTATTCTCCGATACACTCTAGAGCACAAATCTGATATGATTTAAAATATATGTGATTATTATATCATGTTCCAATTTTGTCTGTCAGATTAATATGGTTTATCTGTAAACTAAACATTTTCAGCTCCCGAACTGCTCGTTCTTTTATCACAAACCGAATTAAAAGGAATGAATGGATGAATCACGAGGAAGGAACTTCATGAAAGCCAAAGTATGTGAAGGTGAAATTATATACGAATTCGTAAAAACACATATAAAAAGAATTTCCAAAAATGAAATTGAATTTACAAAAAAAATATCCCGCCCATGACAGCATCGTAGAAATTATGTGTAGGATATGATCTTTAACTCGATTAAGATGGCAATGCTAAACATTTACAATAGCTACCTTCATTCCCTATGACTAGGTGAAAAATAGCGCGCTGCGCTGGAATACAGCTATATAGTCTAGATTTATGTACAGCTCTATTATACCAGCAGCGCTGCTAGCAAGCTTGCGGCTTGGGAGGGCGCGGTTAACTTTACGCTCCAGTACCACCTGTTAATTTGCACAGTGCTAGTGACCGACCGTTGGATCATTATTTGACTTCGATCTAGTATTTATCTTCGCTTCTTCTGGTCACCGCTAAAGAAGCAACGACCTCGTAGGACTCCGGACTACTGTAGTAGTTGTGGAATTTTATGCAAACTACATGCAAAATGGCTTATCAGGATGGCAGTTATTCAGCCCAGAATAGCGAGAGGAAGGGGGAATATATGAAGCAGGAAGATGAGTGGGATCGTAATGAACTTTTGGATCCAGGTTGGGAAAAACAGCAGAAGAAGGTAATCTAATGCTTTCCTGTGGTACGGTACTAGGAATAATAATAGATTTGTTAAGTAAGGCCCTTTTCTCTCTGACAGGCCGCCTAGTGTATATAAGCCTGGTGCGTAACGTTGCTTAGAAAGGCCCACGAATACTCTCACTGACTCTTATTTAGTTGGGAGCACTGAGCACTGTCTGTTAGTGTCATTCCCTTTTATTTTTAGAGTTCTAATGGAACCTCTAGATCTACTAAATTGAACGTCTATGATTGATAGTCATTAGGTCCAACACTAAAACAGGACTACTTAATTTAAAATTAGAGCAGCTAGTGGATGTATTGCTACTGCTAGAATCACAGGATATCTGGGGCTTTTGAACATTGTTGAAGGGGGAGGGGCAGCACCAGCACTGACTGAAAAAATGGCATGCACTTCTTTTGGAAAAGGGCCCCCTACAAAACTCTACAACTTACAAGTGTAGGTGATAGACTGATCATTTTCATTTATCTAGTGATAATTTCATAACCTTTTTGATGTAGAGGTCTAGTAGTAGAATCATAGATACCAGTCTTATAGAATCTTGCCTGGCTCTATCTAGGCTCTTGTTTTATGACTTCATGGGCTTGAAGTTGATGTTACTCTTCTAAACAGCATTTATCTAAACTAGATGAATCCTTGACAACCTGCCCTGCGGGCAGCAAGCCTGGCAGGCAGTCTTATCCTTGACAACTCTTACCCTAGACAACACCCCACCAACCTGGACACCACTACAGTTTTTTCACATTTTCCTTGAACCATATTTTTAGAATAAATTCATTTAAGTTAGTTATGATTAATGAGGGAATTTTATTCATACCATATCCTATCAAATTAAACCCAATCAAACCCTTTGAAATAAAATCCTGACATGAATTGATAGGATGGGTTATAATATGCCCCATTAGACTACAACCTAACCCGGCAAAAGGGGGGGGGGGGGGGTCTCATTGAGGCCTGTACATTGTCCATGTACATCTTCAGGCACATAATGCGCATTATGCGTATAGGGTATCTAAAACAACAAAGATAAAGAAAAAGAGTATCAAATTCAGAGGTAATGATGCAATCCTTGAATAGGGTGTAAAGAACCAATAATCATGCAGTATATAAAATCCCTGTTAAGGGTATAAACATCAGAAATTTTAGACGGGTTTCCCTAGTTAGGGTATCTAAACCACTCCTACTTGAATCCTTGTTGAGGGTGCTTTTCAGAAAGTGATGTACGCGGATGATTTGCAGGTGTTAATGAGACCCCCCCCCCCACCCTCTCGGACTACAAACTTTCATATTGAAATCTTAATGGTACAAATGTTTCCTGAGACATAAAATTTTTTTATTTTCCCTTTATTTTCACTCCTGTACTGTGATAATGTAGATAGCCTCACGCATGTGTTTGGGTAGTTACTTTGTTTTCCTGGTGGTCAGGAGGGGTAGACTCAAAGTATAACCCATAAAACCTTTTCCTGAGTTGTCCTTGTCTCCTGCTTCCCCCGGTGAAATGATTGTGTAAATAAGTGTTTTACCCTGGAATGTAATATTGTCATGGCAATCTTTGATATTCAAAAAAGGTAGTTTATGAAGCTGGTTTTGAATACATTTCTCATGTGTAAATGAACAAAGAGTATCACTGAGTTATTAAAGCTTCAACTATTTTTTAATTTTTATTTATTTATTTTTTTGTAGTTGTAATTCCACCCTGATGCCAGGTTGATTTGCAGTGAAGAAAATTTGCATTAGCAAGTCTGTGAAGTGAAAGCGTTTAAAAATCAAATATTAGATGAATTTTCAAAGTAATGAAAAATACTAATTTCTGCACTTCTGTAACTTTCTTTTTGGGGAAAACTTCTCCATTTTGTTAGTTTGATGAGAAAGGACTCTGGAGCTGCAACACTCTTTGCTTCATCACCTTTTCTTTTACTGACATGTCGTATTACTTCCTTGTGAAGGCCTTACAAATGAGAATAGATTATAATGCCTGATGGTTATGACAATAAATGAGAAGATTGTCGGAAAGTGAAACCTATTAATATGTCAAAGCATTCTTTTGAAAAAAATATTAAAGTATATGTATCATAAAACCTACTCAAAATAATTTAAGATCTTTCAACTGCAAACTTATATGAGAAGTACATGTAATCATATAGACACTTCCAGAAACATTTTGCAGACTACTAAATTTTGTTACTTCATTTCATATTTAGTCATAGAATACTAAAAAGTGTTTGTAGTAATAAAGAAAATAAAAAAATTGTGAAGAATTCATGCTCAAAAATTCTGTTTACCAGAAATACAGAACCAAGTTTTGGATAACATCTTCCATTTAGTTTTCTTTTGTTTTGTAGCTAACCCTTTCAAGTTTCAAAACTTCCTTTTTATGAAACATTTATTGATACAATATTGCTAAATTATTTTATAGGTTGTTTGTTTTAATGTTTCCCATGATTTTTTTTCTTCCAATTTAGATAATATAATCATTCTATTTATCACAAAGTAAAATCATAATTGCTTATCTATTTGATATGACAACGTGAGTTTGGCATAGCAGACCACATGATATATGAAATGCATTAGAATAGACACATTTGTGCGAGCGCTATTGACATACAAGTGTTTATCTTTTGTTATTTCTGATGGTCATATCAATAACGTCAAAAGTACTTCCGTATTGCTGGCGCTGTATCAGACTAGTTTGTCCACGGTCTAGTATGCAATTTGATAGCATTATGAAGGTTGTTAGCAGCAGCTGGCGCTATACCAAAACAATCGTGAATGAACCATGTGCAGCGACTCCGCCCACCGTTGGTCTCTTCGCAGCTAGCTAGCTTCATGTAGGGCTGAGTTTAGTTCAAAGTTTAGTTTTTAAAAGGTGTTCATCGTATGCTATTGATTTTTTTCTTTGGGGTGGGGGGGGGGGGTTGGTTTGTGAATTTTGGAGTCAATAGAAAAGAAAATTCTCTAAAAGAGATGAACTCCTCAACAGTCATGATTTGTTCTAATTCATAATTGTTTTTGTATTGGAAATATCTTTGTAGATTCTAATTCTTCAAAATTAAAAATATTTATTTCTGTATTGGCAATATGCAGAGTACATCCCATCGATAGTCCATATACCACGAAATCTGAATATTCAATTACATTATTTCTATCATTCCATGAAGCTTTTAGACTGACCGACAAGGTAGTTGGGGTTTTCTCAAGTGCAAAGCTTCGAGCCGGGCTTCGAGCCGGTGTGGCCGTATCGCCAGCTAGTAGACGACCACACTATCCCGCTTGCCGCATTCCTTCCGGGGTGTACTATGAAAGGTTCGGAATGCGAGCCAGTGTAGTAATACACACACTTGGCTTACACGATAAAGCGGGCTTGCCAAATATGGCTCTTGAATTACATATTAACGGTGCGGAGATGTAGGGAGAATTTATGACTGGCGGTTTGTTTATGGTGTATCGTGTAGCCGTAGTGCACCACAATCTGTTCCAAATCCGATTTGTTTTCCCTTCATAATATTAATCGATGGTTAGACTAAGAGTTCATACTACTGCTCTGACAGTATCATTAATTAGTACAATTATTTTAATTGTTTTACCGTTTTTTTGAAGGCTCGGACTCGAGAGATAAAATTTGGTCAAAAGTGTCCCGGGAGCATGTCAAGCTTGTCTATATCATGACAAGCTTATGTACAGAGACCCCTTGCATTATTTTTTCTACTAATGACGAAGCTGCAATGCATATTTTATTATTGCTATATTTTGAGGGGAATTAATTGTATTTGATATGAAAGTTAAAATTGCTGGTAAAATTGAATGTGCATACCATTTGATCACAATTTTTAGCTAGATGTAAAGGTTTATCTGTGCTTCAACGTTTTTATTCTTTACTATTATATTTTATGTGAAGTAATACTTCAAAGATGAAGACGTGTTGAATTTTCGTAAAGGTTTCTCTCATGGTATACAACACTAGCGCTTGCATCCGATCACTTCAAAATTCTCCTTACACACTTCCGGGTCACATGGTACATTTAGCGGGGCCGGGTCGACTTTTTACTAACCGTGACCTTTAGCTTTGGAAATCGACGACCGCCGTGGTCCGCTCTCGTAGACGTAGGACGATCACCGATTTTTGTCCAAACTTTAGTTCTGTAGAGGGAAATTCTTGTAACCACCGGCAAAATGGCGTACTATGGCAACCAAGATCCCTATGCCTATGATGACGATGAAGATGAATATATGAAACAGGAGGAAGAATGGAATCGTGATGAAGTTTTGGACCCAGCTTGGGAAAAACAACAGCGAAAGGTAGGTGGACGCTCCGGGGTCCTCTCCGCGCGCGCCTGGGGAGAAGACCGCTAACATGGCTAAAGTTGATTCATGGTTTAAAGTGCATTTGTTGGCAGTATTATAATAGAGTTTGCTTTCAAACTTCCCCCTAATTTTGAGAAGAAACTCATGAGTACGCCATTTCGCCATGTTTTTGTTTTTTTCTTTTCTTTCTTTTGATTAACTAGCCTATGGCAGTTTAACTTTGAATACAAGGCTAAGTACAGTACTGAGACTAAGTAAGACCCTTTTGTAAGCACTTCATAATTCATATCTCATTCCCAGTCTTGGACAGTCATTATCAGTTTATGTAATAATATCAGCAGGTCCAAAATCTAACCAATAGGCAGCCTATAGGCAAGAATTCATGGTCTAATTGATATTAAGATCTTGTAGATCTGTTAGTGTTACATGTTATGTTATGAAACAAAGAATAAACTTTTTTTTCATGCCATAGCCAACATATTTGGTACATCTGATTCTGATTTTAGATCTGTCTTTAGGAAGATCGAAAACTTCGATTTTTCTTTGTCATTGGTCCTTTTTTACTCCTTTTCTTCCGACATTCACTCACCTTTTGCTCTTCTTGTTTTTTGGGGTGACCACGGCCCCCTCCTTACGCGACTGTTAAGTCATTATGACCAGATCTACTGGTAAAAAGCAGTTTCTGCAGTCAAGTTTCCAGGTCTATCTTGTATGTTGTCTTCCTAGCCTACAGCCTATATTAAAGACATGTGCTTATGATTCAGTACTAGAGGGGCACTCTTAAAGAAAATATACCTTATACAACAGAATGCTATATTTGGGGACCTCTAGATCTAGAACAGTAACTTCAGTAAGCCAGGCCAGTTTGCAGTGAAGTTTGAAAACACAAGGGTTGTGAGATGCATTCAATATCACTGGCGACCAAGGTTCCAAAGTGAAATAATAGTATACTGCATCTTGAACTTGAACATACCATGAGATGAAGACGAAGGAGAACACACTGAAGGAATTATATTGGACCAAGATATTGGATCATCCCACTTCGTGAGCTACATTGTAGAGCATTAAAAAACTACAGCTACGTGTACATGTATGTACATGATCATTGTTTTTAGTACCTTCATAATGGCAGTATATTTGTTGACCCATTCGTGACAGAAGGTCCACATTATGTGGTTTGGCCTTATAACTTTTGATGCAGAGCCCTAGAAATCATTCCAAATACATGAGTAGAAAGAGCAAAAATTTCTACACAAACTGTGCCCATTTTGGTTGCGTCAATATTTTCCGTTTGATGTTGAAAATTTTTAAAATGAAAATAAGCATTAAAATCCTTAAATTGGCAATGCAATGGAAAGTTTAAAATCACCATTTTCCCCTGCAAATTGGCAACTTTTTGACTTCTCATCATAATTTCCGTCAGTTTATATTTATTTCAGATACATGACATTTTATAAGGAAAATGTAGCAATGAAATGAAAATGTTGGTGTTGCCAATTTGAAGAATAAAAGCTGATCAAATTAGGCTTTAAATAATTCCTGTCACGAATGGGTTAAAACTAACAATGTGAATGCAGTAACACGTTTCCGGAGTTCCATGCTAGTCAAATGATATTTTCAGGATTTTATTAACCCATTCGTGACAGGAATTATTTAAAGCGTAATTTGATCAGTTTTTATTCTTCAAATTGGCAACACAAACATTTTTATTTTATTGCTAAATTTTTCTTATAAAACGTCATGTATCTGAAATAAATATAAATTGACAGAAATTATGATGAGAAGTCAAAAAGTTGCCAATTTACAGGGGAAAATGGTGATTTTAAACTTTCTATCACATTGCTAATTTAAGGATTTTAATGCTTATTTTCCTTTAAAAAAATTTCAGCATCAAGCAACGAATATTGATGCAACCAAAATGGGCACAGTTTGTGCAGAATTTTTTGCTCTTTCTGCTCATGTATTTGGTATGATTTTTAGGGCTTTGCATCAAAAGATATTAGGCCAAACCACAAAATGTGGACCTATGTCACGAATGGGTTAAAGTTGGCAAAAAGAATAAAAGACCATGTTGCTAGACATGTTTTTTACTAATGTTAGACAACTCCTGCAACTGATACTTGATGGTCATTTACACTCTACTGCTACATACCAGAGTGTACAGGTTAGCAAATTTAATCAGTCATATTTTCTCAGCAAGATGGAATTTTTTTTAGTATAAGCTTTTGTAACCTTGGATGTTGGATGGGTGTTTCAGCAGTAGTGAATAATTTAGACTGTTGGGAAGTAAAGAGTCCTTTTTCTTTTTTATATAATTCCATATGATCTTTGAAAATTGTTCCCAAAGAACTTATGCACAGTCACGGGATCTATATACATACATGTAGGAATAATTGCCTTTAATTATTATATTCAGGGCACCACACTATTTTGGTATGGGATCCTGATTGTAGTTTTGTATTAATAGATCCCTGTGCTGAGTTTTGTCGAGATGGAGCGGGACTAAGGGATCCTTAGCGGCGTTTGTCTGTCCATGACAGACTTAAATAAAACTTAAATAACAAAGGTCAGGTATGTAGGTCAAAGGTCAAATTATGTCAAATGTTAAAATTTACCTGCAAGTTGCTACTGGGGTGGGTAACTATGGAATCATAAGTCTATTCGTAACCTAACTTGGATGGTACATAGCTTACAGAGACCTCAATGTTACTTTTGATCAGAGGTCATGTATATAGGTCAAAGGTCAAATGAGCTCAAATGTTAATTTACCTGCAGGAATGATTGCACATATATGTTGACTATAGCCTCTTTTTGTTTTTTTTTGTTTTTTTTTTGTTTACGTTTTAGGGGTCTAGTCTGGACCCAATTTCTTTGGGGTGGAAGGTGGGGGGGGGGGGGCAAGTGTCTGAGGCATCTGCTATTTTGGAGCCCTGGATGTTGACAAGAAGTGTGATTGCATGAGACTTAAAAGGGGGATGATATGATTGTGTTAATATGTGGGGCTGGGTTATCAATAACCTCCTTCGACCTTTAGCCGAGTTGAGGAGATGACTGCACCTACATGTAAGTTTTCATATCGAGTTAGATGAGTATGGGGGGGGGGGGTATTCTCTTATAGCAGGATAGTGTATTATTAGATCTAGCATGTGATGGGCTTGTGACAGCCACCTTTACTATATTGTGATAAATTTAACTGAACTTTCAGGGTTATATTCCAGATATCCACTTGTATGAATACCAAAAGAATTCTTATTCTTAAAACGTAACATTAATTTTACCCTTACTTAGAAAATTTTGATTGAAATAGAGTTGGGCAGAGTTTTGCTACCCAACTGCCTTTTGTCAAGGTTTGCTCTTGGACTCAGTCTACCTGTGGCTATGATAAAATCAATAAGCAAACTAAGGTCAGAAACCCTTGTAAGGAGTCCAAGAACATTCCAAGCTACCAGGCAGGTGTAGCTGATAAGTATCTCACTTGGCAGCACAACTAGAGCTATGGCTCTGATGATTGCTGTTTAAAGGCATTGGCTAACTTTGTGAGTAGCTGATTTAAAAAATTCTCAAACTAAGATGAAACATGTGTATGAGACTATGAGTACTTGTATTTATACTCAAAAACCCTGAAACCAACCATAATTTGGAAGGAAAAGCTGTAAATTAGACGCAAACCGCGATTTTATTAGCTTTCGTCTCGAGAGACACTGAACTAAGAGGACCGTTTGGACAAATTCAAAAATACCGTTACTTGCCTTCCGCCGCGTGATACGTCAATACACACAGTGCGGTTCGTTGAGTCATGTGCGCATGCGCACTCCTTACGTTGGGTCTATGCAACCGACCCTCGTATATTTTTCAAACATTGGTTCACATTTCTAATATTTAAAAATACTTCCCATGGATATTATGCTCTGAAACTTTCACACTGGTATTTTTACACTATAACCCTAATGTTTATCCCATTTTTAAGTAACAAAATGAAATTTTTAAAAAATCATAACAATGTTAGCCAATGCCTTTAACTTGTTGAACACAATTTAATGTCAGTATAACACAATTTCTTTAGACCTTAGCCTAAGTTATTTTTGGCTGAGTGTTCAGCGGATTAAACAAAAAAGTGGATAAAGGTATGCATACTGTGTAACTAAGGAGTTATTGTAAGCTATAAAGCTCCAAGAACTCCTTGTCTGTACCTTAAAGGTTAGTTTTGGTATGCCCTAAAAGACTTTTCATCAGATTTATTTGCTTTTTAACAGCTGCTCAGCAGCAAGATAAAAGCTAACCTACGATGCTGTAAAGTTCTTTTCTCTTGGAGTTAAATATTAAACAATGAAAGGTGAAAAATACTTTTGATGCCAGATCATGATGTAAAGTCACACAACCCTGCACACATGTAAAAGTGATGAGAGCTCTCAAACGCAATAAGTGCACTACATGTACATGTAAGTCCTGTGATGGCAATGTGGGAAGTGGTCGGGGTGGAGGTGTGGTAGTAGAGCAGAATGTTACTATTACATTGCCTTCATTTCACATATTTACAAATGTACTCTGAAATTCACCAAAAATCGTAAATGGAATATCACAGTATCTTTTTATGCAAGGCTGACAATGTGAGACAAATATAATGGCCCGAATTCACAAAGGTGGTTTTGAAACCATGGTTTGAAACCATGGTTTGTGCAGATTTCATGCGTTAAAAAGCGCTTAATTTAGCGCATATATTGAGATAGGTCCATTAATGATGCACACTTTTGTCAAAGGGCGCTAAATTCACACTTGTTGCCATGGCGTGAAACCACAGTTTATGTAAATTAATTTAAAGAAAGAGTGGACTCATTAATTCAGAACCGTGGGCTCATTAATGCAATAACGATGACAACAATTTAGTGAATTTAGCGCCCTTTGACAAAAGCATGCATCATTGAAGGACCTGTCTCAATATATGCGCTAAATTAAGCGCTCTTAATGCATGAAATCTGCATAAACCATGTTCCAAAACCACGGTTTCAAAACCACCTTTGTGAATTCAGGCCTATAAGTTTAATGCCAATTTTATCTTTGCTACCAAAACTGTGCCTGGGCTTTTCAGATCAAAATGTGAAAAAGAAAAAGTTGTGAGCTATAGGCTGTAGCTTTATTTATGTTGGATAATCAAGAAGGAATTATTAACCAAGTTTCAGTGCAAAGTCAGTAGGACTAGGAGAGCTTGATAAGAAGCCAATATTTGTTTATGTTTTTTGTTTTAGTTTTTTTTTTTTTTTTTTTTTTACTGTTGGATACACTGTATGATAAACTGTTGAATTTTGTAAAGGTGTTTTATTTTTGCAAAGCTCATTTGTAGATTTAACACGTACATGTACATGATAATGAGCTGGCAATGCATGTGTGCAGATTTGTATTAGACAAACAAAGAATAAATTACAATTATTAAAGAATTGGTTAGTTTATAACATGAGAAATATTCTATTTCTATTTTTGAAGTGCTCTTTAATACTCTTATTGCTCTATTGTAATTTTTACAATGTTTTTAAATGAAATCTTAAGAAATTTATTATTTTTTCCATTAATGTGCCATGTTTACTTTTTTAAGAATGTACCTACACATGCAATGTACCTACACATGCAACCATTGGTTGCAAAGCATGACTTTTTATTATAACCATTTTATCTGTCTATGGTATCTATCTATCAAACATATACATGTACCTTTGTAAATAATTTTTAAAAAGAACTCATGAAAATGCCTTTCCGTGTGACTGTGACCCTGTCCTTGAAAAATATTGTCTTAACATGTACTACTGTAGCTCAAAGGTCCAACAAAGTTATGCTATGAAAGTCAATGTCAAGATGGAAATCACATTGCTACGATAAACATATGGGAGTAAGATCAGTAGGCTAACAGTGGTAGAACTATCATAGGACTTCCAGGCTTGTGGATCCATTAAGCCAGCCATATAGAAAAATCACAAATGAATGAATCATATTTGCCATTAGGGAATTGGGAGGGGGGTATGGTAAACTGATTAGTACCAAGAACCTAGCACAGATTCATCCAAAGCTGCCAGCCATCGTTTTCCAGATCCAGCTTTTATTATCATATTATAATGCCACAATCAAATTTACTATTTGAAATCAAGCTGGGATTATATAAATTGCCCCAGGATCATTACTGTGTCTCTTTGTTCATGACTCCTAGGGTAGGCCTCATTCATTATTTTCTGAAACTTGGGCATGATTGTTGTAAATATGTTATGGTTGAATTCATGTCTGATATAACGTGAGTCATCTCCTCTGTGGTTCACTATCACCGTCACGGTGCACACATAGCATAGGGAAATATACACAAATTACTGTTTTTCAGTGGGTTGGATCATAAATTTCCATTTGGGGGAATGGTTGTTAGGAATAAATTTTCATTTTATAAAGGAATAGAGGGAAAATTCATATACAGTGGCTGTTATCAAGGAAAGTCAATACTATGATAATATATTCTTCTGGATCTGCATGTAGCCCTTGATATAGAAATCAAACATTGAAATACAGAGCAAATGGGTGTTGATCTACATGTATTGCAACTTTCAAAATGAGTAACTTTCTTATTCTTCATAGATTTTGCCCAAATTTTCACAGTTATATTTTTGTGTTCTTGTTAAAATTAGCTTGATATGAGGTTAGACATACCCTTTAAAGGCCTATGAGAGACTGTGAATGAATGAAGAACCATTGATGTAATGGATTAAGAACCAATGTGTGCCTGAATATGAAAGCCTTCCCTTGATGATGTCATACAACATGGGTCATGACCTCAGACAGGAATCTTAGGAAGTGAAATGTCAAACAGGCTTTGCTGCCAAGTAAATTACGCTTCCTTCACCTCCCACCCCCACCCCACCCCACTCTTCCCCCACCCAGACAGCTGGAGGAAATGAAAAACTCTTCTCTAATTTTGTTGTTTGCCCAGGGTATATGATGACTTGTCTTGCTGTCCTGAGTGACTCATGACTTTAAAATTTGCTTTTGCCAAATTTAAAGTTTACCTTAAGTGTTTCATATCGAACAGTTTGATTTAAAAATTGATTTGGATCACGTAGAGAGAAAAAAAATGGATGGTCACTGACCTAAAATGGCATCCGCTCAGTTGGTCGTCGAGGCATCCAAGATATTTTCCTTGCCTTGACTGGTGTGTCTAGATGCACTTGGCATGTTCTTTCAATGTACTTGTGTGCTATTAGCTAGGCAACCAGAGAAGGCTTGTGGAATGCCCCCACTGAGCTGGTAGGAGAACCCAGCAAGAGCAGAGACGGTAAAAGAATAATATGAGAATGGGTTCATAACTTCATATGGTTTTCATTTAAAGATATTATTGAGTATTTGGTCTCTAATATATTGTGAAAGAAACTGTGTTGCAGGTAAATGGTTGATTGTGGAGTCAAAAGGAGCAAGTGGGTTTTAAAATTTTCAAAATTACATACACTGTATATAGAAACAGTAAATCTTGTTGAAAATCACAAATATAAAAATGCATTTGATGCAGGTATTTGGATACCTAAGACTGCACTGGCATTTAGCTTCAGAATTCGGTACAAAAGTTTGCGATTGATGGTATTTTTATGCCTCCGCCCATGTTTTGGGGTTGTCTGTCCGTCCATCCGTCCGTCTTGTTTTCGTTCTCGCGATAACTTAAGAACCATTTGACGGAACGACTTCAAACTGGGCATATGGGAGGGACGATGATCTGATTAGATTTTGGGGTCACAAGGTCAAAGTTCAAAGGTCTAGAGGTCATTATATACAGGAAAATGACTTTTTCTTGCGATAACTTAATCATTTGATGGATCAATTTCAAAATTAGGTCATGTATGCATATGGGAGGGACAATGATCTACATGTACATGTAATTAGAGTTTGGGGGTCACAAGGTCAAAGGTCACAGGTCATGGATGTCATTGTATAAGTGAAAATTGCTCATTTTTGCAATAACGTAAGAACCATTTGACGGATTAATTTCTGACACAGTGCCATTTAAATAGAACCATTTTTTCCGATTTTGTACTCTAAATGTATCGTAATACAATTCCCATAATTAAACTTTAAAGTGATATATTTCTGATCTGGTAAAGGTGGAGGCATAAACTTCAACCACGCATGGTCGAGGATCCATCTAGTTTAAATTACTATTGTACCATTTCCTGCAATTTTGAGGAAGGGCAGTTATTTCTGTTAAGCGTTTAAATACATGTATGACATTTTCCCATATGGTAAGAAAAGGAATAAAAAAGCTGCGGTTTATGAACTCCCTTCCATTAAATCTTTGCAAATATATGATTCAATTCAAATGTTCCCAGCCCTCCATTTTAGGGCAGACATGATGCAGACAAATTTCATACAACCATTAATCTGGTCTAATCCAGTTCAAAAGGTACATTGTTATTACAGGTAGATTGGATTTGATTAAAAGATTAATCTTTTTTATGATCAAACTTGGGTCAGGGATGCACTTGGGACACCTTCATACCGTATATAAACTTTTTCTAGAACATGGTTGAAAGATTATCACTCGTGTACATATATAAAACTTATTGGGTGTGTATCTGTGTACCTGAGTACATGTATGTCAAATGTGTCTAATATATGTAACATAACATATAGCTCATGTAGTTTATTTAGATATTTCTACAATTAAATAAAATGATAACAGTAAATAAATGAGAATATTTGATGTACACTGGGTGTCGTTGATGTAAATCAAAAGATAACAAGGGACCCAGAATTGAACCTTGTAGAACTCTGGTAATTGTATTGAAAAAAAAAAAACGAAAACAAACTTTTACAGCACACTCAGCCTTGTGTTGTTTTCTTTTGATAAAATATTGACCATTACATGTAAGCCTGTGTTGATTGCACATGTATTGTCTACATGTGTGTATGTAGCTCACTGTGAGCAGAGAACTAAAGGAAAGGTGCAATGGCATGAGATGAAGGTATCATTCCCTAATTATTAGATAAGTGATAAAATCCTTCATTTCCATGTATGATTGATAGAAAGTTATTTGTAGAAACACCACCACCCAACAGGTGCCAATGCCTGCCATTCAGTTTCCATCAACAATTAAATCAAGGATTTCCTACACCTGCCTGAACAGGTTGCCATGAGAACGGCTACCAGTATTACTATGATTTCATTAGATTGGTCAGCAGTGAAGCTGTGAATTCATGGAAACTATTCAGAAATTTTCATCATTGGTGAATATTACCTAAGCCTATTGCACTGTACGGTTAATGCTGTATTTGTGGCCATTTGTCAATAGTGATCACATATATTTTTGTCTCCCTTTAGTTAGCCCATGGACTGATGTTAGGGTGCATGGTTAAACCTGACTAGACTTGTGTAGAGTTGTTTCTTTACCTTTTTTTCTTTGTTGGCACTACATATTGTTGGGATTATGAGTTGGCAAGTTAGACCCTGGCCTGATATGGTACAGTTTTCTGACAAATGAAATCCCTTTTGAACTAGAGCAATCTACTGATAATCATGCGGTCAACTATGTGAAGAGGTAGCATCATCATTCAAAAGAAGTTATAAAGAAATTACTCTTATTATAGAATGAAACAGTGAATGAATAACATTTGCCATTTGCAATACTTGGTATTACATGTACCTCTTCAAGTCAGGTGATCAGCTCTATTTGCTGACTACAAACTTGAAAAGTTAAAAACCATTTATTTTGGGGTAGTTTTTACTTGTAATTTGGCTTTGTCCAGGGTGAGGGCTTTGTATCCTTTCATGTCTCCTTTGGTGTGCAGTTAGGACATAACCAGACTTCAGCATTCGCCTTAAGGAAATTAAAGGACTTGGAAGTTTATGAAGGTGTAATGAGCTCATTATCTTGAAGGAAAAACTTTATCGATTACTTCCTGACTCATGCACTATTTATTGGAAAATCTAAAATGAGTCATCATTCATTGCAATACACAGTATGGAAATAAGAGTTTTGTTAATGTCTTATAGTAACTTAATAATATACATGTACTTGACGTTTGAATTTTGACTGAATTTTGATATAATAATAATAAAACTCTTAGCTTTGGTGATAATAGTCAACTTTGACTGATCGCCATTACAACAAAAATCAACAACAACAATACAGAAATTATATTTTGAATATTGTTATGGTTTTTCTGATCATCTAATGGTCCTATTTCTTTCAAGTAGTCATGTAACCTACTTTTGATAGGAGAGGATCATGTCTAAATGATGTCTTTGATCTTATATCATTAAGATAATCAGGGGAAAAAAATATTTCTCAGTTATTTGCTTTTGACTTCAGAAAAAAATTGTGATCCTACATTGTGTAGATTCTAGATCAATCCATGGACTTAAAATCAATATTGTCTTTCCATTTGGATTGATATTTCACTTTTGAAAGATTAAATAATCCATGTACCTTTGAACATAAAGGAAAGAGTTTGATTTTTTGCTGTTGTGGACTTGTTCTCAGAAATGAGGCAGATCAGATTACAAGTGGTATATGTAAATCGTGATGGCCTTATTTACGCAGTTTTATGATACCAGCTTGTCTTATGGCAGTAGAATTATTTTATGATGTGTAAGACATAATAAAAGTAAAACAAGGAATTATGCAACATGTACAGTTATGTACATGTATACATGTACACCGGTGATCATGAAGCTTTAAAATGAAACTTATGTAATAGCAAGCATGGCAAATCTCTTACAAGATTTACAGCACAATGGTCCATGCTGTGCTATGATTCAATTAATTACCCACAGACATAAAGCACCATGCAGGAATATTGTTTGATTAATTTTCAGTTTCTGTAAACGTGCAATGTTTTCTACATGTACATGTACACATTCATGTCAGGCCGAAACCTGGTACATGTATATAGCCAAGTAGAATGTTGTGTTCTGAATGAATAATAAATTTACTTTTGAAAGTGATGAATGACCAGTTTTATAAAACTAAACTATTTCCAAGTGCATTGTGTAATGTACATTCACTAGACTTATGTTATGATTTGCTCTTGAGATTAAAAGCCCCTGTTATCCTAGATAACAAATAATGTCCAACATGTCTAATATACCAATCAGACCTTTGTTGCACTTTGGTACTGCATATTTTTCGTTTATTTAGGCCTACTCTCCAATGTTTATTGTACACTGGAGCCTATAAAGTTGAATAGCACTGTTTATCATTTTATATTTAGCAGTGAGCAATAAAGAAGTGATATGTTCATAATTTCATTTTCCTGTTCATCATTAGCCTAATAAGGCCAAGTTCCATTAAATTATTAACAGTAAATTATAGAACAAGAAAATACGAAATAAAGTATTTAGATATAAGTTTTGCTCTAGAACTTTGAAATGAATAACAAGCTAACGGCTCACATACTATCACTGAGATTAGACCTCCATATATAGTACAACACTTTTTATCAATTGACATGTAGCTTGTCCACACTAACTTTCAGGAGTGTTCTTGAGGTACATGTAAGATTTATAGCTATCATCAAGACATTATCAGTGGATTGGGACTTGCCCTTGGCTATTACACTTATGGTATGAAAGGAAAAAGGTAGGGCAAGGTGTCCTAATTGCCTCACAATCCCATTCATACATTTACGTGTATGTAAAGATCTTTCTTGATCTTGTCCTTTTATCCTTGTTTGTATTAGCTTAGGAATGAAAGGAATGCGAGGCTATCAAGTCTATTGTAAGCACAGTATGGTGGAAGAGTCCTTGTAAGTCTGTTCTATCTAAAGGCATGGTTCATTCAACTGTATCAAACTGCCATAGGATGACACACCTTTGCCAAATAGTTGACTACATGTATCTCTTATTAGAACCTGTCATGAAGTCATTCAATGAAGAAGGGAGGGAGAAAAACAAAATGGCTGACATTGTTATTTGTGGTTATTGACTTGTGTGTTTGTTTTGAATATGTCTGAACTTTGATTTACATCGCAGGTCGTACTGCACATGTCATGTACATTAGTCCACGAATATGAACATTTGAGGTTACTCCTGCATGGGACCCTAAAGTTTATATGCAAATAAAACTCTAAAGTTTACTTCTGCCTTAAAGCAGGATATTTCACTACATGCAAGTGAGTACCATAGACCTACACATACTACTGTCATCTTGCTTCATAGCTACATGTACTCTGAAGGCTGAAAGCATCAATATCTAGGAAATCATAAACAGGACTTGTACATGTATGACTGTCTCTTAAAAATTGCAATATTTTTTGCCTTATACATCTCATTCAAGGAGTAGCCAAGCCTCCCTAAACCTACATGTACATGCTTCTGTCTTTTTTCCAATGAATATATTAGGATGAAAGAGCAGTTTGGCAGTAATGAATATCTTCTATAAAAAATGCAATAGAGCTTTTTGCATACATTTATGAGTGTAGAGAATTCAACTATGTAATAGCTGTAATCCATACTGCCTCTGCATTATTACAAGCAATATGATTTTCTCATCATGTAATGGAAGCAGGTAATACAGACATGGTGCTAATTCAATAATGGGGGCAACTAATAAGTGAAGTTGAGGATCATGATGAAAGCTCAATTGATAGCAGTACTGACAATACCGCAAGGCTTCATGCACCTCACACATGATCTGTTTGGTCGAATGCAATGTACATGTACAGTAATAGTTTTTCTATTGCACATGTACGTGTAGTTACCAGTATGCATAAGACTTTCAGGCATTGGCTAACTTTGTGAGCAGCCGATTTGAAAAATTCTCAGACTAAGATGAAACATGTGTATGAGTACTGGTATTTGTACTAATAAACCCTGAAACCAACCATAATTTGGAATAAAAAAACTGTTAGACGCAAACTGCGATTTCATTATTTTTGGTCCCACAGTAAGAGGACCCAGTTGCTTTACATGTAGTTAAAAAAAAAAGGTCATCTGCCTCCCTCCATGTGATACGCCAATACACACAGTACAGTTGGGTGAGCCATGTGCGCATGTGCACTCCTTACGTCTAGTCTGTGCAACCGACCATTATAATTTTTTCAAACATTGGTTCACATTTCTAACATTTAAAAATACTTCCTGTGGATATTATACTTTAAAACTTTCAGACTGGAATATTGACACTATAACCTTTATGTTTATCCAATTTTCAAGTAGCAAAACAAGATTTTTTTAGATTATAGCAGTGAACTTACCAGTGCCTTTAAAACTAAGATGAAAATTAGGTAAAGCTAGGAATTTTCATGATATTCAACCATTAGTTGGTTAAACCCAACACCCGTGTGAAGTCCTGTTTTTAAGACCAAAGGAAAACTTAGTCCTTGATCTACATGTACATGTACATTTGCTTGCATAAGACTTAATTTTATAACCAGGAACATGGTTTAATGTCATCAAAATGAATTCTTTCTGTAATATTGTGAAATACTAGTACAACTTTGTTTGCTGTATCAGATCAGACTTCTATCGTAAAAATGCAGTGTTCTGTCAGTTGTAATTCTATGAAAGGATCTTGAAACACTTATGAAATTCACAATTGTTCCTGGTTTCGCAGTATCTTTCATTTCGTTGCTGTAATGTGTATGTAGCGTCTTATGCTGTGATTGCCGAGTAATAAGAACACTGTAATAAATGTAGATTTATATTGACTCCAACGGTGACTGGGTTGACACCCACTAGAGAACCAAACCAATGTTCACTGCTCTCATATTTGCTCAGGAGATAGAAGGAATTCTTTCTGTGGCACAAAGGTTATTTACAGTGTGACATCCCTGGTATTCACTCACTAGGACCAGGGAGAGTACTGACATCACTTAACACTTAGTGGGACTGCTATCGTTTAGCAGGCAGGCTAGCACACTACATCATTTGTCTGTGCACACAATCTAATCTTTGTGTAGCCTTGTATCATCGGAATGAATGCATTTCATCTTGAAAAACAAACTACTCAGTTCATATTAGTTTATATTTAACAAGTCTGTCGGTAGATTACCAATATTATTTTAATGATGTCATCCCTAGCTTCTGGATCATGAAAGATGAACAGTTTTCTTAAAGCTGATAGTTTTGGTAGCAAAAAGAAAATAGGCATGAAATTAATATAGTCTCATATTGTCTTCCTTGCATAAAAACATTGAAAAGTCAGCAGATGGTATAAAACTCGCCATGCATTAGTATTGACATGAAAATTTTCTTATTCTCTTCATGCTTAATTTGTACTTGCATTAATAACAAATTAGCACCCCTTTATTCATACTGGTTTTGTATCCTTGAATTTTTTTATCAGTTTTACAACTGGCTAATGAACAAATACCTTAACCCATTTGTGAAAGGAATTATTTAAAGCCTAATTTGATCAGCTTTTATTCTTCAAATTGGCAACACCAACATTTTTATTTTAGTGCTACATTTTTCTTATAAAACGTCATGTATCTGAAATGAATATAAATTGACAGAAATTATGATGAGAAGTCAAAGAGTTGCCAATTTGCAGGGGAAAACGGTGATTTTAAACTTTCTATCACATTGCCAATTTAAGGATTTTAATGCTTATTTTCCTTTAGAAAATTTCAGCATCAAACAACGAATATTGACGCAACCAAAATGGGCACAGTTTGTGTAGAATTTTTTGCTCTTTCTGCTCATGTATTTGGTATAATTTTAGGGCTCTGCATCAAAAGTTATTAGGTCAAACCACAAAATGTGGACCTCTGTCACATGTGTAATATTTGTGATAAATAATAAAATTTGCAGTTAATGTACAAATAGTGTGTACGTGTACACACTGTACCTACATGTAAGTATGCTTATAGTACTCACTGTTAATCCTTTATAGAGGTGTTGTGGTCTAGTGGATAAGTCTCCAGACTGTAAACCACAACGGTACAGGGTTTGAATCCCTTGTGCAGCACTATGTCCTTTGGCAAGACATCAGTCTATATTTGCCACTTTTGACATAGGTGAGGTGCATGGGTATTTGGCAGGAATTAATTCCTTGAAATGTTTGTGTGCTATAATGGCTGCCAGGCTAAAGCCAGGGTAAAATATCCAATATTCTTTGGAAGCGCATAGACGTTAGATCATAACTGTGATATGCGCTAATGATTGGCTTTCCTTCGCAAACAAAGATTTAAGAAGGTATTACTCAATTTCAGTTTTGACAAGCCTGCTTGTTGCTGATGAGCCGTAGAATGAATATCATCATTATTATTATTATTTGAATACCAACTAGCACGGTGCTCAAGATAGATCAGGAAGGGGTGCTATGGAAAATGTGTTTTACATTTTATACCAAAATAAAATGCTTGAGGGGATAAGAGTAAGGTAACTCTAGACTTTAAAGGTGGTACCCAATGCTGAAACAATGTTCGTTCATTTAAAAGAGTATGATTTTATTAGCAGAAAATCTTCTGCCTAAATTTTTGTTTAAAGTTGTATTGCCAAGGAAACCCCCAAATGTGGTAAGATTTCAGGATATTCAGGATACTTTTGCAATTCTAGCAAAATGCGCGCAAGGTATTATACAAATTGTACAGTATCGCGCAGCACAACTGCATACCTCCTACTCAAATTTTTTGGTCAACTCTTGACTTTTTATGAAAAAATTAGCCAAAATGCATTGATTTCGATTGAAAATCATCAAATTTTTAATGTTTTTCTTCTTAGAATTCTATTCTCGATCATATATCAAAAAAAAATTTACCATTGTGTAATCACTTTGAAATAAAATTTTGTTATTCTGGGTTCTCACTGTTGGTCCAGTGCGACAGAGGCTTTAAAGCCTATACTATATTTGGATTTCTGTTTAAAGTCCATGCAGGAAACGGGAGTGTGCTTGCATTCAAGTTCAATTGTACACGGAAATATGGCATGCATGAGTCTTCTCTTCATAGTGTTCATGAAACTTAGACTTAAGTTCTGAATAAAGCTTGTGACGTATTTCATTTTCATATGGAAAAGTTAGAATAGGAAATATTTTGAGATATTTGTGTCTGACAGTTTTCTTCACTCTTTCAGTACTTGCAATGCAAACTGAACTTGGCATCACTGGTGCAAATACAAATATTATTCCTAATTTTATTTGAAATTTCAGAAGGGGCTATTGGGACTACTCCTGAATGTTTGATGCTAATGTTTGCATGCTTTATCTGGGTCATAATCTTTGGGCTGCTTTATTGACATATTAAACTGGACTAGCTAAGCCTGAGGCTCACTTTATTCATCTATGTACATCCATCAAGATTCTTGAATGAAAACAGTTGGAATTATTGAGTTGGATGATAGGGAGTGGTGATTATTTTCAGACAATTAACAAAAAAAGTGGATACTTCAGTATTTCTTTTTCTCTCTTTGCTGGTTAGTGTGTGTGTGTGTGTGTGTGTGTGTGTGTGCAGACTTCTCTAAGAAAAAAGTCTTGCATGTCAGAGACTTGTGATACCACTCCTGGGGGAATCTTCATTAATGTTAGGAAATAACACCCTAACTTACATGTGGGTCTCAAATAACACCCTAACTTAGGTCTGTGGCAGTACATGTATGTGCTATATCAATAGGACGTAACTATTTCCCCTTTCAAACAAGTCTTAGTTTACAAAACTACTTTATTATTTATGCACATGTATAAGTTGGGGGGGGGGGCTTAAATGTAGATTACTTTCTGCCAGAGTAAAGGTGCTTTCACACATGATGCGACAGTGTGGTAACATACTGTGGCACCACACTGTTTCGTCTTCACACATGATGGGACTTTGTGTCACCACATATGCTAATGAACGCGCATTAACGCGTCAACTCTCAATAAGAGAGCATATTGTCAAAACTTACGCAAGCAATCTCATGGCAATAATTTTTGCGCTAACTTTTTAGAAATTTGATTGGTGCACATTTTTTGTATATCTAGGCAGCAAAAAAAAGTGTGTCCTGCCTCGGCGACATTTTTTTGTCGCCCTATACCCCATAGGCTTGTACAGAAAAAAGTGTGGTGACACAGCGTGTTACCGCACTGTCGCATCATGTGTGAAAGCACCTTTACTCTGGCGGAAAGTAATCTACATTTAATCTAATCTACAAATAAGTAACCAATCTGATTGATGTATTCTCATGCTTTCAAAAGAAATTACCAGATGACAGTTGGACTACATAACACTAGACCAAATAGCAATCCACCATGAAAATACTATACTGTGTACACGATATGTTGTATGTGGTGAAGACAAGGTAGAATGATGTCATTTCTCATCACTAGCAGACTATCATTGCACACTAGACTAAATGAGTGAAAGGATTCACCACTATTCTACAGGAAGTGAAAGGTTTCCTCATCATGTGCCATCTATTTCAAGCTTGACAATGTTCTGTATGAGTCATATAATGTTGTCAGCTCTACCCACTCCTGCTATATACATGTACATAATCCATTTTTTTTTTTCTTGTGGCGTCAGTGTGATAGTTCCTTAAGTGCTGTCAAAGGGAAAAAGGGGATGGCAATCCTTGGACACTTTTCTCAAATTTCATGTTATGAAAGCTTCTTTACAGAAGTTAATGTAACCTCATACACGTACATGTACATGTTTAGTCATACTCATTGTGAGTGTTATTAATTGTGATACTTTTCTGTGTTGTGGACACCTACACAATGTACATCGTTTACATGTACAATTCTGTCTTGACACCGTTTCCCTGTGATACAAACCTCAACTCTGACTGGACCTCCCCATGTTTAGGTAGTGAAAACACCCACATGAAACTATCTACATGATTACCAATAGTACTGTGGTTAGACTACAAATATGATTTGCCTGCTTTGATGTGTATTTGCAAGTAATATGAATATACATGTAATCCTGTATCTTGTTTTTTGGTAGAATGACCTAGAACTCTTGTCCATGCAGTTTGCTGTTGTGGTCTGGTATGACTCAATGCTTCCTTCCATATTTGGTGAATGAGATACAGGCACTCATACATTATTATTATGCATTTAGACTGAGGGACTTTCAGTGTAGGTGTAGAGACTTATCTGTGGAAGTTCTTGGTTTGTGTTTCAAGATGGGAAGAACTGAAGTTGATTGAAAAAAGAAATTTATCATTGTAAAATCTAATTTGAACAGGATAATTATGGTATAATGTCAAAGTTGTGATATCTTCACAGCATGTGCTAATGAGCTTGCCATGACTTTTGTCAGCCATTTTCATGAACAGAATACTCAGAAAATCTCTCATTAAATGGACTTGACAGTTGTACTGCTTTCCTCTGGTATGTTTGTATCTATAGATACAAAACAAGTTTTTTTCATTGATTGTTGCAAAAAAACTTTTTAAGAACTTTTTAATGAATGTTATTTCCTCAATAAAACTAATGAATGAATGCTTCGTTAATGAAATTTGGTTGTTGTTGACATCTGTGGTTGTTCTCTTTACCATGTTAGGTCATGATTCAAGTAGAGTAGAGACATGTATTGAATATTGAGAAGGGTGTTGTATAATACAACAGGATGTGGTTATGAAACAACCTTTCATTCAATAATTGTGAAACTATCCACCCATCTAACTATGGTTGAATGATTTACAAAATCAACAAGTGACATTTTAGTGACATTCTGATTCTGTTCTGCTTTCCGTCATGAAATTGTTCTGTTAGTTTGACTAACTCCACATTCATATAAGTGACCTTATTTAACCTTCCTCTTGTTTGTTACTGATTCACATTGGAATGAGTCAAGTCCATATAAGGTATTGTTGTAGCATGCTCATTTGCATATATCTGTGATAAATGACTGAAGATAAAATACATAACTACACATACTCATCATGCTAAGGACATTCTTAACTGTCTTGGATGATATAAAAAGCAATTGTGGGGAAGGAATAGAAGAGCTTTGTAGAATCGGTTTCTATTACTACATAAGATAATAACTGACTCAAGTGTGCTTATGGATTTAACTTATTTCATTTGCTAACAATTATTCTTTAAAGCATTTATCAAACAATGAAATAACGTAAGGGGAAACAGTGCTCGGGTAGAGCTTAGATTGTACATTCCTTGCACTAAACTCGTTATCGGTAAATACAAATAAAATTAGTTTATCCCATTGCCTTTGCCTGCTATAATCCATTTAACCTCTCTGCCAGCCCATGTGTGTATAATGAATTGGATCTTTCCACTTTACTCCAAGCTTGAAAGCTTTTAGACTCCTTTAACCAGATTTTATGATGTAGCCTGAGGAAGTCTGTATTATATTTTAGTTCCAGTGTCAAAGTTTAGGCCTACATTCAAGTATATTATGGCACATGAAAATGGTTGCAGAAGTACAATTTTGCAATTCTCTCTCTCTTTCCCCTGTTTAAAACTTGATAACTGAATTAACTGAAAATCATTCTATAGTGCAGTACATATAAATACATTATTTTCCTTATTCGCCCCCTTTTCCAACTACATTGCAGCATAATTAAACTAAAAGCTGTACCAAAGTTTTTTAGTAGTAAGGTAAGTATCTTTTCAGGAATGAAGGTTGTAAGGAAGCATCACATACCAATATAGAGTTTGGAGCATTGTTTCAAATGAAACCTTCATGACGAATCACTGCCCACTTATAGTTTACAATTATATTTTACAAATATACATGTACATTGTATCATACCAGCATGTATAACTGGGTGGGGCTTATTGTAAGTGGATGATGATTAATAACTAGCTGTCATTTATTCTGACACAAAACATATCAACTGATCTCTTTGAAACATGTGTATACTTCTTTTTCTTTTTCTCTATTTTATATGAATGTATGCCTCCAATACAATATGATACTTTACATATGGCAGTCTAGTATTGGGGAAAAAAATTTCTTCCAGTTTGAAAAGGGTGCAGTTTGTGCTAATTCCCCTTTCGCATCAACAAGATCAACATTGGACTGATGAAAGACCACACAAAAACTGACATTACTCGCACTGACCAAGACTTGGTCAGTTGGCAATGTGACTTACATGTAGTTATGACTAAAGATCAACGAAAGCTGATGGGGTTATTTCAACCTCCTGCTGCTTGTCATAGCAATATGATGCTGTTGTTTATGGATGCACTTCAGTGATAACCTTAGTCTTCTGGTTTGGGTTTCTTATTTAAACCCCTTTCACAGTGAGCTCTTCCCCGTTGAAGTTAAGTGGGGAAAGGCAGTGAAAGGTGGTGAAAGGCGCAGTATGAAAGGCGTAGGTGAAAACTTCCCCGTTGAACTTAAGTGGGTAACTTCTCCACCTCACGAGGTGGAGAAGAGGTGGTGAAGTTAAGCGGGGAAGCGGTTTACCCACTTAAACTGGGCAGCGTGAATGGGACGCTACGTTTTTCGCCGCTTGATGACGTCAGAAGTCAATTCTCATTTCCGCCTGAACCGAGATTCCGCCACAGAACTTTTCGTTGGCTTCTGCATGCTGAGCTGCTCCATTAATGACCCCAGCCTGCTGTACTTACGGCAGAGCTCCATCGCACGTCTCTCATTCAGTGGCGAAAAGAAGGCAGTGTGAAAGGAGACACTTCTTTCTCCGCCGATGAAGTAAGGAATGCATGCTCGTAAAGCTGGGAACTTCAACGGGTAAAGGGGAAGAGCTCACTGTGAAAGGGGTATTACAAGCTACAGAGATTGGTCCTACCAGTTAGTTTGAATTTAAGATCCCTAGTATTCCAGCTTTTTAGCTACATGTAATAGGGATTTTCCTATAAGCTTATCCTAACTTTCCAAGGACATCAGTATGGCAAATGGAATTTGATGGTAGGAATATTGCAATATGAATATGATCAACTCTACTTTAAATTAATGTAGACCTGCAAATAAAAAGGCTTTTTATAGTTTTGCTGCACTTTTTGACTGGTGTTTTGTCCCATTTAGTGGATGCTCATCACAGTGGTTTATACTGGCAGATATTTGATTATTTTGTGAAGGTTGTCATACGTCAGATACATTGTAAAACCGAATTTTCACATTTGACCCCTTTCCCAATGTCATTGGACGTTCAGAGATTTGCAGTGTAGTATGTCCATAGTATTACATTACATCTGACAAGGATGCAAAGCAAATTGATATGCTTACCAGCATATTTGGGAGAAGCTGCAATCAACTCGGTAGTGTGTTCACACCGTATTTAACATTAGAGAGATTTAGGACATTGATTTTCATGATAGTTATTTGTAAATCATGAAAGGGGCTAATCACTATGAGTGACTCTAGAACCAAGAGAAGAATACCATATGAAGAAGAATTGAGAGATAAACCCATAGACGTACAGTGTCTCCTTTAGGAGACACTTTGGCAGTATCTGTTGGTCCAGAATGCTGGGCATGACACATTATACATGAGTAGAATGAGAAAAATTTGCTGAAAATTTTGAGTCCATTTTCAATGTAGTATGATGTTGCGTTTTCGAATTAGAGTAGCTTAAGTGTAACTAATAATTACAGTCTTTAAATTGGCAACGCAGTTAATATTATATAATCCCTATTTCCGTGTTCAAATAGGCATTTTCCGCTTAAATTTTACAATTATACTTCATTTGGGTTCATGTTATGTCTTTTTTTTTTTTCAAACTATGTAAGAGAGGAAAAAAAATAATACATGTAGTTGTTGCCAATTTGAGGATTGAAGATGATTAATATAGACCTCTGAAAAGCTCTGTACTTCTATGGGTTAAAAGCATGATGTGCTTAACTTCTACAAACAACTAACAGAAAATGCAAATAAACAACAGTGTGAACAAAAACCACTGCTCATTGTATGAGTAGTATGAATATATCAGATGTGTGAAACCAGAGTAACTGTGATATGACATCTTCTTGAGTGATTTTTTTAAAATATCCAGTATCAGCTCACATCTCAAGATAAAAGACAAACTTCCTGTTCATTTTGTTTTTATTCTTATCCTTCTCTCATCTAAACAATCTTTGTTCGCGTGAGATGTGTCACAAAGTTCTTGAAACAAAAATATAGTAGACCTCTTATTCTTTTCTTGTTTTTTATACCTTTAGTTGTGTAGTGCTCTATCAATTTCAAGAATATGTAATTGGGGAAAGCACTCCATTATGAAAGCATGAAGGATACTCTCAAGAATATATTAAGTACTATCTAAATGATATATTTACTATTTTCATTCCATGATTGCCACAGGATGTTTTGTCCGTTTCATCTCATGTCATCATTAATTAAGAATGCTTTTGATGAAGATATATTAAGTGAAAAGTATTTGCGATTTGAAGTACAGTTTCCTCACTTTCCTGGTTATATCAGACACGTTCAGATGGACCTTCTTCAAATTTTAAGTTTGTGAAATTTGACTCCATGACCCACTAAGTATGATGAGAGTTAACACAAACAGAATTAACAACCACTCTAATTAATGTAGTTTTGAAACTCTAAGCTAGGTTGTCTTTAAAACCAAAAGTTCTTGAGTGCACATGTAGCACATGCCTAACCTGAGCTTTCGCTCTCCCTATATGTACCTACATTTGTAGAGCTCTACAATGTACATAATGACTACATGTAACTATAACTGGGCAAAACCTCAATTTGTATTTGAACCCCCCCCCCCCTTATGTAAACGTGGAATATTTCGCGTTGTGGAAATTTTCGCACATTTTGCAGGGCAGGACACTTGCGCAAAAATAAAAACACATGAAATAATTTGTTTGTAATTATGCACATTTACAGTTATCCTAACTGTCCGCAAAAATTTAATATGTGTGATTCTGTTTAACTTGGCTGAGCACGAAAAATGAAAATTTCCACTTCTGCAGTAGTTTCCAAACTGTGAGTTTGTCCTGAAGCTGTAAGTTAACCTTCAGATTTCAAAACTACAAGGAAATTTAGGAACGGTCATGTGAACATGACTATAGTTAAAATTACCCGGTCATTATGGTTGATTAAGGTTATTGTCACCAGGATGTGTGCACTTACATGTATGTGTGCTTGAGAAGGGTTGTTATTGTTTTTTGATTTTTTGATTTGATTTTTTGTTATTTCCTTGGTTTTATTTTGTATTTTGAGGTAGGACATTATGAACTGTATTGAGAGTAGTACATGTAGCTGGAGGTATAAATGAAACAATTCAATTGAGGAATGCATATTACACTTTCATGTACTACAGTACATGTATGTACATGTAAGTCTTGAAGACATTGGTTAACATTGTAATGATTTTTAAAAATCTTGTTTTGTTACTTGAAAATGGGATAAACATAAGGGTTATAGTTTAAAAATACCAGTCTTAAAGTTTCAAAGTATAATATCCACAGGAAGTATTTTTAAATATAAAAAATGAGAACTAATGTTTGAAAAATATACGAGGGTCGGTTGCACAGAATAGACATAAGGAGTGCGCATGCGCGTATAACTCACCTTACCGTACTGTGTGTATTGGCGTATCACGCGGCAGGAGGCACGTAACGGCATTTTCAAATTCAAGCAAAGTGGTCCTTTTAGTGATTGTCTCGTGAGACGAAGGATAATAAAATCGCCGTTTGCGTCTAACTTACACTTTTTCATTCCAAATTATGGTTGGTTTCAGGGTTTTTGAGTATAAATACAAGTACTCATACACATGTTTCATCTTAGTTTGAGAATTTTTAAAATTAGCTACTCACAAAGTTAGCCAATGCCTTTAAGATTTCTAAACTAGATAGCTTGATCTCTTTATTCATCATTAAATAACACAATTCAGTTGAGAATCGCAATGAACCTTGCAATTTAATTTCTTGAAATAATGAGGGTGTGTTTGTTGGTAGTTGGTACATGTATGAACTGTGTATTTGTTGCATTGACTAAAGGCTCATCAGTTCTATCTGTATCATGACCAGTATGAATACATGCAAATCCATGAATAAAATCAATATACTTAGCTGCTTAGTGATAATGACAGAAACCAGTACATGTAGGGGATTTAAAACAGAATTTAAATGCATAGTATTATAGACTGAGGTAAGTTAGATTGCATTATTCATAAAGGTCTTATGCAGTGTTCTGTTAAATTCATCAGGGTTGCCTTATGGTTTATATGCCTAATTTAGACAATTGATAACAACTACATGTATTTTTTAAAAGGGAATCTCAGATTTAAGGCTGTTAATATGTTTGTTGCCTTTCAGAACTAGCTAGGGAAATTCATTGAACAGTGAATTATGATTCTAAACATCTGTGCTGTTGAGGTGGCTCATATTGCAGTTGCTGTTGGTGTGAAGGATTAATGCAAATTGCACATAATAATGATATACTACTTCTGATGGGAACAATTTCATTGATGGCATTTTAACATCATGTCTCTAGAAATAGCCTACCCTTTTTATTGTTATAATTATATTTCACTTCACTGCATTTGTGTCAGTGCTATGAAGCAATGGATACCACTTTTAAGTTTGCACATTGTAGATTTGGGGCTTGTAAAAATTTGTAAATGAAATTCAGTATATTTCTATGTCAAATAGTTACCATAAGTAAACATTTTGGAGTATGATGAAACTTTCTCTGAGAAAGTTGATACCTTTCAACTATTAAAGGGGGTACCCAATGCTGAAACAATGTTCATTTAAAAGAGCATGATTTTATTAGCAGAAAATCATCTGCCTAAAGTTTTTTAAAAAGTCGTGTTGCCAAGGAAACCCCCAAATGTGGTAAGATTTCAGGATATTTTTGACCCCTCAGCTGTGACCCAGTTTCAACTGGGTACCCACTTTGACGTCAAAATGACGTAAAAGTGGGTACCTTGTCGCGCACTTTAGCAAAATGCGCGCAAGGTTTAATACAAATTGTACAGTCCAGCGCGCAGCACAACTGCAATGCGCGAAGCTGGGTACCCACTTTTACGTCATACCTCATACTCAATTTTTTGGGTCAACTCTTGACTTTTTATGAGAAAATTAGCCAAATGCATTGATTTCGACTGAAAATCATCAAATTTTTAATGTTATTCTTCTTAGAATTCTATTCTCGATCATATATCAAAAAAAAAATTACCATTGTGTAATCACTTTAAGTGAGAAACTTCAGTGTGATGTCATATCAGTCAAATTTGTCATGATGTTTTCTTTTATGATATGGGTAAATCTGAGCAATCTTATTCCATTGTGTTATCCATCACAGCTTAGGTTTGAGAGTCTCTGGCAATTAAATTAATTTACATTTGCTAGAGCTTGGATCAGACAAAAAATTCCAAGTCGAACAATACTTTTAGTGACATGTGATGATTTTAATGCCATAAAAATTGGAAACAACTATATGAAATACGAAATGACCACATTCCCTTGGTCATGGTCAATTACTAATGGTGACAGTTCTTGTATAGAATGTTCCTTGACATTCTTTTCTCCATAGTGATCTATAGGTGTGTGAAGAGAACAATAGATACAAACAATCATGACAATGGTAGCAATTAGTGAGCTCTGTTTGGAGAGGATACCAATGACAGTCAGGCGTAACTGAAGTTAAGCCAATATTTCCTGTACTGGGCACAGGATAAGAGGATTTCCAGGATTGAGATGCAATGACCTATAAAAAAGGGTCTGGAGATAGATAGCCTTGTCAGTGACCACCAGAGATACATCTTATCACAAGGCTTTTGGGCAGTGTTATTGAACTTTCTTTCTAAACATGTGCTATGATTAATGGTCATGGCATAACCCTAACTGCTGCATTTGATTCAGGTCTGTTTTGTTATTGTATGTCTGATACTCTGAATGTTTGACTCCTTTCATGTTGAGAATAGAATGAAGCTTTAGCAATGCTTCAACTAACTTCATACACAATGAAACAGCAAGTAGGCAGAATATTTTTAGCAATGCAGTGTCTCTAAATACTTAATGGATGAGTGAATGCATGACAAATATGTATCAAAACATTCCCTATACTATTTTTTTCTCCTTTGGTGGAAGAGAAAAAATCACAAAAATATCAGGTTTTTTTTTTTTCTTGTCCAAACAATGGGCGAGTGGATAAACCAAATTCATGATTTATGAAATATAGAATGCCAAGGTTGCACTGCATGGGTGAAACCCAGCATGAATTAGACAATGAATAAGGAGAGAAATGTACAGTAAGTGCAGTGAGTGTACTGTTTTTATGACAACGTCACGCAGGATATATTATATCCTTGTACCATACCTTTCCACTGAATCACTCTGGTCAAAACTATGAATAGAACGAGGTACATATACATAGTCCTATTAATTGTGATGTCATTGCCTGTTCTATACATAGTTTTGGTCATTCCTTTTACCACACCCATCCAGTTAAGACCCGTTACTGTGTACAATACTATTGATACTGATAATAGTATCCAGTGTACAGTGTACTTAACCAGTTTTATGACTATCAGACAAGCAATCAGGGTAGTCTCAAAGGTAGTCTCATCAGTATTTAGGATCTTCTCCTTAGGGTACTGCAATTACATATTGTACTTTGTTTCACTAGAGATGCTGTGATACATGTATATTTAAAAGTTGCCAATTTGCTGGGATAAACACTATATTTCCAAGATAAAGATTTTATTGATTATTTTCCTTCAAAATATTTCAGGATCAGACGACAAATACTGATGCAACTCAAATGGGCACGACATGTATATTTTTTCTGCTCTTGGTACTCAATATGTGTAGTATATGTTATAGAGCTCCATATCAAAAGTTTTTTTTTTTAATTTTTTTTTAAATTTTTTTATTTGCTAAATCAAACAATGTCCACCCTCTGTCACAATTAGGTTAAAGACTACAATTTTTTATGGATTTGTATGTGTGTGAAATGCTACATGTATCTATTTTTCTAGTTCAGGACATGAACTCTCTTTGATACTTACTAAACACTCATTCAGTCATGCAATGGCAACTATTGCAGCAAAGTAAAAACTATTTACCTGTAAGTAGATGGCTTATTATTATTATTATTATTATTATTATTATCATTATTACTTTCACTGCATTTTTCCCAGAAGTCCTAAAGCACTTACAGTAATCGACAATTACATCAAATATAAATACATGTCATCAGAAAAAAAAAAATCCTAAAAATTCCAAACTTTAAAAAAAAGATGTATTTTCAAGGCCTCTCTGAGAAGTATCTTCATGTAACAAATGTCCCGAAGTATAGTCCCTGCTTATGTTTGTTGTTAAATGGTACAGAAATATGAGGGCCCTATGCCATTTTATTTTGCGGCTATGGTTTTTGAGGCAGTTTACAGCATCATTTGGGAACTTCATGGACTAAAGTATAACACTCTATATGGATCATGTATTGATAATGAAAGTTAGATATTAAATCTTCATCTTTAATACAACACATCAATGCATTGATAATGAAAATGAAATAGATACTAATTTTTATTCTTTATTTGTATCTCTTTGAATGCAGACATTTACGGCATGGTGCAACTCCCACTTGAGGAAGGCCAATGTTCAGATCGAAGAGATCTCAACAGATTTCTGCAATGGCCTCAAATTGATGATGCTTCTTGAAGTGATCTCAAATGAAAAGCTTCCACCTCCTGACCGCGGCAAGATGCGTTTCCACAAGATTGCAAATGTGAACAAAGCTCTTGACTTCATCACGTCAAAAGGAGTCAGACTTGTATCCATTGGTGCTGAAGGTATGCATCATAAGTTATGTTTGTTTTCATACAATTCTCTTCCTCCCATGGTGTAATCTTTCACTAAACACCTCGAGACATATCTGTTTAGGACCAATTTCCAATGTTAACTGGCAACTTCAGGATGTACATTGTATGTTGAACAAATATTTCACTCTCCTCTATATTTCCCCTCTTTTCTCTCTATTGCAGTGCATAGAGACATATTTACACTAATTGACTATATAGATAAGATATTATTATTAATGTTCTGTACTGATTGGAACAATAATATTCTGATAGAATAGCACATAGCTTGGAAAATTGTTAGAACAATAACAGGACATCTGCAGTGCATATAAAAATGCTCATTTTTATACAGACTCAATACTGATTGCCAGACAAACCAAACAAATCTTTGTCTACATCCACAATCTTCTGATTTTCAGAAACATGGCAATGAGCACACACACGTCTAGATCTCAATGGGTGCATCCATGCTCATAATCCAGAATAGTGACTTCTAAATGTCATGTCGAACAGACTTTAATACTTAGCAGTACTAAATTGTAAGGTTTCAGTTATAAAAAGGCATTTTCTGCTTTCTTGCTTGCATGTCTAAAATGCAAGGTTTCCATACTGGGAAGGGGGTTAAGGTTTCATCTTCCTTTAAATGTCATTGCCCCCTCCCCAATCCTCTTCTAAATTCTTGCCCCAGCACTAGTGAATGAAAAAGGAAATCTACCACCTTTTCATTCTTCACTGTTGGTAAGTATGACTGCAGAGGGAGCTATAGCACATATTATTGGTAATGGCAGTAAAGAGTTTCTATAGTACTAAATTTATCAGCTTTCCATCCTCAAATTAGAAACAAATCTTTTTCTTTCCAATTCTACATGATTTGAAAAAATGATAATGCATATAAATTATTGTAAATGAATTTGTTTAAAATAAAAATTTTGAAATCGTACATAGAAAAATGTCATTAATATATTTTACATTACATTACCAGTTTAGAGACTTTAATGATAATTTGCAGTTGAATTGCTTTCACATGTATGTGGGAATGGTGCAACATTTTAAATGACTCATGATTTTCAGTGATTCTTGCTCTTTCTACTCATGTATGATGTGTAGTTCCTGGATCAGAAAGTGTCACAAAAAGAAGACACAACGAAGGGTGAACTGAGTGAACTCTGTTAAAAGTAGCATCATAAGTCCAATAATGAATTCAATTAGACTTGGATAGACCAAATGGGGAAATACATGTAGCAGTATCAGGTTTCAGAATGTTTTTATTAGATTTATTTTGTATTATTGCAGTTTTCTGCACCTGGGGCCCTAGGTCACAATGCCATTTTAAAGGAAACCAAAACCCTCAAGTAAAGTTGCTTTTTAATTTAAAAAAAAAAATCAGACAGAATGAAACAGACACAAATCAATCAAAATGAAACAGACACAGAATAAAAAAAGTTACGGCTATATGTAATTTTCTGGTTTTTTACACTATCGTAGCTATTGGTGATATAATTTGTGGACACCTGTTAATTGACCATACAATTGATGTTTAATTGTTTTCTTCGTTATTTACTATGTGATCAGGTAATATTTCCTGCAAAAACCTGTGAGTAGCATTTTAACACTCAAATCTATTTGCTCAGATTCATGGGTTGTCCAAGAATTATTTATGTATCCCTTTGTAAGTCCTAAATGTTGGAATTCCTAATTTTGGAATTTACTATTTCCTATACCAGTATCATGCAACACAGACTCTCACTTTTCTTTGTCTGTCATATTCTCAAACCGTGTTTTCCTCTTTATCCAATCAATAATTATTTCTTTTTCACTTCCAGAAATTGTGGATGAAAACTTGAAGATGATCTTGGGTATGATCTGGACCATCATTCTACGTTTTGCCATCCAGGATATCTCAATAGAAGGTTGGAGACATGTGCCTTGATATGCACAACTACCCCCCCCCCCCCCCCCATCCTCTCTGAAATTTCCCTTACAGTACAAATTCTTGTTCACATTTGGTGTAGAGAGCTTTTGAGAATTACGATGGTAGAATGAACAAACATTTTATGATAACATGAATTGCATGTGGGAATGAAGAAAGAAAAAAAAAATGGCTTTGTGCTACAAATTTCCTTCCAAGTGCTCAATCTCTATGTGTACAAGATCCTGAAATGTACCCAAATTTATGATGTTCTCCATGTTTGTGTGTTATCTCTTTCCCTTTTTTTCCCATGGTATTTTTGGAGGCAGTTTTCCTCATCATCTGTGAACAAGTTTTCAGAAAAGGGATGCTTTTACATGAGCACTCATATCACAAGATGTATTGAATATCTGCTTGCATTGATCTAGACATAATCAAAACATTGGCCATACCCTTTCTAATTAGGTTGGACGACCCCCCCACCAAAAAAAAAGAAAAAAAGAATGGTAATGTTAATGAAATTTAACTCATGATTTGAAATTGTTCCTTTTTATGAGGTCAAAAGAAATCACAAATAGATCACCTCATCTTGAGTAATTATGTTTGTATTGTAACTATTGACCCTAGTATCCTTTATTATCCAAGTCATAAAATGACTTTTTGTCAGTGAGAGTGACAAATTCTTGTTTGACTTTCACTGTTGCTTTCAAAAACTATTCATTTGAAAAAATTGTTACTATTTTTAGGAAAGGAGAAATCAATTTGTCTTTGCATGTCATTGCATGTAGTTTCTTGTGCAATTTAATATTAATACAGTGAATGATTTATTGAGTCTACAATTGGCTTGCATGTTATAATGTGCAATTAATGACCAAGCGAGACTTATAAGAAAACGATACCTAAGTTTCAATGACCATTTGCGTACAGAATTTTGTTTAAAGATTAATCTGTATGAAGAATAATATACAGTTAGGCATTTGGAATAAAATGCATTGAATTTGCTCTTCAGTACCTTAAATTTCGTGCAAAATGATTAACAATACTTTTATAAACAAAACCCTCTGGAACATCTTTTGTTCTGATCGAAAGCTAAGTCTACTTCATGAACAATAACAAGATCAATCAATAACAAGAAATCAGTATTATACAAAAATCAATTAATTTTTCTATGTCTGGCTGCCTAAATAATATGGATGAAAGACTACACATGTATAATAAATGCTCTTAGGGTCTTTAGCTATTGATATTTTATATGATATATGGTACCAAAATAAAGCATCGTTTATTATTGAAGGATATTTACATAATATGGACTGGCCTTGATAGAGATATGACATACATGTATATTGCCCAAATTAGATCATATCGTCTGAGGTAGGAGCCGAGGGTGATATGAATCTAATGAGGGCAATATATAAAAGTCATATCTTGGAAAGGCCAGTCCCTAGTATTATTATTATCTAGAAGACATCTTGAGCAAATTCATGACAAAAAATGAAAGTTGATTATACATGTACTTACCATGCCTTCTGGGTTTTTTTTTTTCTTGATTTCATTCCCAGTGATTTCCATTGCGCGCAGTAAAATGCAAATTTCATCGCACTCGATTGCATATTTAAACCAAGTTTAATTGTTTGCGCATGCTCAAATTTTCTTGTATGCGAAAATATGTGTGATATGGGAAATATGGACCTGATTTTCTGATTGATATGGACTTTTCTCTATATTGAGTCGATATGATTTAAAAATTGACCTGCTCAGATGTGTTGTATAGATAATAATTGATATTATGAAATGCATGTTGTTTTAGAAATGTAAATGTTTGCATCATTCATATGATGCATTATTAATGCATTAACTTTCATGACTGTTCTGTATTTGAAATACACTTTCTTCTCTTCATTACCTTTTCAGCTTTGTGCATTGAAATCATACTTCAGATGGTTTCACTGATATTCTTGCTTTTTTTGTCCCTTTCACTGTTCAAAGAAAAAAAATGAAGCCTGTCCTAAAGCTTGTCTTACTTGTCCCTTGTTACCTCATACTTTTCAAACGTTGAATCTTGTCCCAAAAGTGCTCTGTTTGTCTTTATAGTAGTGTTTGAGTATTGCACGCATTGCATGTTGCGTTTTATTTTCGCAATCAGTGTAATTTACTCATTCAATTCGTTTATGTTTCCACAATATTATTTGCTTTTGCCATTTTACAGTCATCCATTTCCTTTATTTTGAGAGTTAAACATATGTCAAAAGATTGCTCTGGGAAGTTTTGGGGTTGAGCAGGATTCATTTATTATTATTATTCAGCTGTTCATAAGTTCCACACAGTATGCCGGCTACACTCGCACATTGAGAGCATTGCAACAAATGACAAGAATATTTGAGCATGATAAGGAAAAGAAATCGTATTATGGGCAATAAGAAGAAAATATTTATTTTATCATGTATTGACAAAATTCTCCTGTACATCCTGGTTCATTTGAATGCACAGTCCCTAATAGAAATTTGATAAAAAGACGGCCAAGCAATCCGTGTTTTGTATCCATACAAAGATGTGTTAGAGATGTTCTGTGTTTTGTACTGGGTGCTTGCTTAGAAGTGCATTTTCCCTTTGATTAAAGAATTGTTTATGACATTCAGATTTGCTAAATTGGCACTTTTCATGAAGTTGACATACTGCTCGGGTTAAGCATGATGAATGCAATTTAGATTTTAAAAGCTAGCTCTTAAAACAAAGTAATTCATTATAGACTAACTGTAGTGGTAGATGACAAATGTCCATGGGAGTGATGGGTTGATGTGTGTGTCTAACCTTCTAGTTCTATCTGTATTCTTTGTTTCATCAACTAATCTGTCTAGTCATTTTGAATCACCTAGCAAGGTTAACTTTTTAAAAAAGAAAAAAAAAACTCATCTTTCTGATGAAACTATCCAAATCATTCTTATTCAAGTTGATTTCTCCAACCTTTCTGTACTAGTCATCTTGACTCATACTGTATTTTGCTCCAGTATGAAGTACACTTACAACTGAATAATTTCTCTATCTGACTGACAGTTCTAATTTGAGCTTGTCCCTGTCATTTTGACCTGTACAAACTTCTGGCGATCCGATTAGTCTGTCCTAGTCAGAATACCTAACTGACTAGTCTGTGTAAATCAGATCACCTGACTGACTTATTCATTCTATTCATATCCTCTGACTGACTAGTCTATCCTCGTCAAGTGTACTGACTAGTCTATCCTAGTCAGATCATCTGACTGACTAGTCTATCCTCGTCAAGTGTACTGACTAGTCTATCCTAGTCAGATCATCTGACTGACTAGTCTATCCTCGTCAAGTGTACTGACTAGTCTATCCTAGTCTGATCCTCTGTCTGACCACTAGTCTTTCTACCACACACAACCCATGAAATCCACTCTTTCCCCTGTATGCCGCTCCTGTAATCTCTAGATCACTCTGCCAAGGACGGCCTATTGCTGTGGTGTCAGCGCAAGACTGCCCCCTACAGAAACGTCAACATCCAGAACTTCCACAATAGGTAACAAATTTGTTGCTGTAAACAAACAACAATAGAGGTATATGATTGCTGTCAACAAACTTGCTGTGTAGTAACATAAGACCCATATCTTTGTTTTTCAGGTTGTCTCCTATAGATGTGAACATACCAGTACAGCACACTCATCATTTTGGCAATTGCTCATTGTAGTGCATGTCATCTTTTGTGACCAGTATTATTTCTAACCTCTTTTGTTTGTCAAACCATTTCATTTTTCATGCTATGTTATTTTTCCCCTCATTAGCATGCAGGCACAAATGAGAAAGTGCTTTACTAACGCATGGCATGGCTTGTTTTGTTTTTGTTTTATCAAACACTACTGTAGAATCCAGTGCTAAAGACGGGCTGCTTCTTTGGTGTCAGCGTAAAACCAGTCCCTACAAGAATGTTAAGATTGAGAACTTTCATAACAGGTATTGCTTCCTTCCCTCAATCCTTCTTTCCAAAATCTTTCTAACTTTTGCAGGAGAGTCTTCCTTCCTTCCTTCAAAAACTCTCCCATATCCTGCTTGACACAAAATCAAACTAAAAAGAAAGCAAAAAAAAATCCCTAAAAGCTATGACCCCAAATCCAGGGAAGAAACTTTATTGAAAAAAAACTTGATGAGGGGATTGATGGATGGAGCATGTTTTTATTTTAAATCGAATGAGCCTGTGCGCTGCATGTTCCTTCCTTTCCCCCTCCTCAGCGTTGGATTTTCAAGTTTGTGTTGTCTCTTGCACAGAGTATACTGCAAAAGATGGTCTGTTACTATGGTGTCAGCGTAAGACCGCCCCCTACAAGAACGTCAACATCAAGGATTTTCATATGAGGTGACTGAAACCCTATGAAAACAAGCAAAACATGTAGCAATCAGAACAATAGAAAAATTGAAAGAAAGAGGGCCCTGATGATATATTTCAGGCTCAGCCCTACTCTCCGCCTCTTTTTTTTTTTTTTTTTTTTTTTTTAATTTGTCCTGTTTGCATTCTTTGAATAAATGAAATAAGAAGGGGTAAACAGAGTGCCATTACACAAAAATTGTTTTTTGATGAAAATTTACCTCAGTTCATATGTGTTCTTTTAGATCTGTACTGTACTTAAATATACACATTCTTGTAATCTACATTGCTCAAAATGCCCTTAAGCAGTACCCCCCCCCCCCCATTTAGTCCTCTCTGCCTCTGTTATTAACTTGTTGAGCATACATATTTCATAGACCCAGTCTGAGTTATCTTAGGCTTAGTATGCAAGGGGTTAAGCTTCATTCACACATGGTAACATGGTTAAAATCACTTAAGAAACAAGCTATGAAAAAATGAAATACCTGACAAAGAAAACAAATGGCAAGTAGAAATGATAAAATGAGGATTAGCACAACCAAGGTCCCCATTTACTTTCCTGTGTGGTGTAAGCTACAGAGATAATATACGCATAACATTCATCTTTGTATTTTCTCACGGCATTTTGGCTCCTGTCATTATATTTACCATATAATGTGTGAATAAGGCTTAAAAGTAAAATCAAGAACACATCAACTTAAACAGACCACAACAGGTAGTGTTGATTAGACACCAACCTTGTCCTAGAACCAATGTAGTCAACTTACTCTGTGCCTAGAAATGTAACATTCCATAGTAGGAGACATGTCCGACCTAGTTTTTAGTCTTGTCAAGTTCAGTTTATTTACTAGTCTAGAGTAGTCTTGAAATCATTGTATACTGTTATATTTCTAAGACAAATTTATATCTTTTTAAAGCCACCTGTAATTAGTTTCAGCTAAAAATGTAAATCATATAATTTTGCAATAGCTTTATTTTAGTAATTGAATTTCTGATAATCTTATATTGAATGATGTCAGGAATATTTCTAAGATTTAAGAAATGATGTATTTTGAACCTATAATGCTGGTTGACACTTAATCATATGTAAGTTATAAATCTGAGAGTGACTATTTTTCCCCTGACACTGACTATTATGGTCATATCTGACAGATATGGATAGCTTGTGACTCTACATCAGTTTCCTGAGGTTTATATTACCCTTTTCATACTCACTGCCAGACGGGTGTTAAGTCCGGACATACACGTTCTGACTCGATCTGCATCTAAAGTCATGCTACCATTCATAAAGGCTATAACATCTGCCAAGCACATATGTTTTCGTGGTTGCGCAAATGGCATGCCTAAAAATCCCATGTTGTCGGATCGTTTCCCACCACCTGATCTTAAAACATACAACAAACCCAGGGATAGTATAGTATAATGTGCATCAAGTGGTGCAGATATAATGAAGAATACACTTCCAGTCAGGACTTAGTCCAGGCTTAACCCATTCGTGACAGAGGTCCACATTTTTGTGGTTTGGCCTAATATCTTTTGATGCAAAGCCCTAAAAATCATACCAAATACATGAGCAGAAAGAGCAAAAAATTCTACACAAACTGTGCTCATTTTGGTTGCGTCAGTATTCGTTGTTTGATGCTGAACATTTTTTAAAGGAAAATAAGCATTAAAATCCTAAAATTGGCAATGTGATAGAATTTTTAAAATCACCGTTTTCCCCTGCAAATTGGCAACTTTGACTTCTCATCATAATTTCTGTCAATTTATATTCATTTCAGATACATGACGTTTTATAAGAAAAATGTAGCAATAAAATAAAGAAGTTGGTGTTGCCAATTTGAAGAATAAAAGCTGATCAAATTAGGCTTTAAATAATTCCTGTCACGAATGGGTTAAACCACGTCTAGAAGTGGGTCGAGAAAGCGGACTAATAACGGATTGAGTGATGCTGATGCTGATACAGATAGCATTCATAATTATCAGCAGAAGTATGCTAAGTCTGGACCTCTTCCTGTAATATGGAAAGAGTATATGGAAACATTATTTCATAAATTGTTATTCCAATGCCATTAATTTGGACAAAACGAAATCACTGAGATGGGATCTGCAACAATGATATCCAATAATGTTTTCATGTAAACCTCTGGAAAATGAATGATTTGTGATTAAAGTAATAGTTATCATTATTCGTCAGGTTTGACCAGCCCAAGTTAAAGATGCATTTCTGTGTAGCATGTGGCTTTGTTGTGATGTTCATGCCACATATCGTGTGTTTTTAAAACTAGGCCTTTACATTCAATGTGCAATACATATCAGTATTGACTAACCGAATGACTTCTCTCTGGTATCAAATATCCCCTTGTTGTACTCTTCTTGTTCATGGCATGCCTTTTTGTCCAAGGAAAGTATTTCAAAAGTTTTTGCCAAAACAAAAATCATCAAACTCAGCATATTTATGAATATCCTGCATGAACATTGTATATTTCATTGAGATTGGATCAAATATCAATATTTGTATGATATATGTTGTGATGCATAACTTCAGTGAACTAATACTTAAAGAAGCAGTTTGTTGGAAGTAGAGGTTTCACTGTTTCATATAGATTTAAACAGCCTATGAAAACCCTTGTCTTCTCGGTTAAGTATGATCTTCACTGCATAGAATAACCAATGTCCTTCACATGTACAGTTTGTGCATCATCAAGCATTTATGATTGTTAAATTAGCCCCGTGCTGCATTCTTAAAACATTCTGATTTGCTTTGTGCAGTTAAGCACCCATAAAATGATTAGCGATCAGCAAATGGTATGTAATTGGGGAAATAAAATTTAGTTTGTAGGGCTGGAGGACTCCATGTCCATTCCAAAATGAAGGTTGATTTAACAAGCACGTGGATCTAATGACAGGCATTCATTAGGATGTAAAAGATCAACTGTTTTATGGAACAAAAAGACATACTGTTTTATCCCTCAGGATTAGTTGATGTATGTTGTGTAACACCTTTAAGTAGGAAAGTTGACTAAATAAAACATTAAAAAGTGCAACTTACAAGTAAGGCATGTCGGGGGATAAAACAAGACTTACATGTACTAAGTATATGTCTCCGCCCAGCAAAGGTGGTGCCAAAGGCATTATGTTTTGGGGTTGCCTGTCCGTCTCTCCTGCTTTTTCATCAACACTATAACTCAAGGACCATTTGAGGTATAAACTTCAAACTTAAGCATAGTATGTATCACCATAGGTAGACAATCTAAGTAGATTTTGGGGTCTGTAGGTCAAAGGTCAAGGTCACAGGTCAGTATGTGCAATTTCACTTGTTAGCCTCGTTAACACGATAAAAATGATGTCGAACCATTTGAGGTATGAACTTCAAACTAGGTACTAGCATGCATCACCATAGGAAGAAGATCTAATTAGATTTTGGGGTAGGTAGGTCAGAGGTCACAGGCCAATTCCAAAATTTCACTTTGTCAACGCCATATTTCTAGAACCGTTTGAGGTATGCACTTTAAGCTTGGTCTTAGTATGTATTACCACAGGTAGACGATCAGATTATATTGTGAGTATGTAGGTCAAAGGTCAAGGTCATAGCAATCAGTAGCCTATATGAAATTTAAGGTTAAATGGTGGGTTATTTTACCTGATTGCTAAGAAAGCATGTGTATGCTTGTAAGTAAGCAACCAGGGGACCGACGGCTTTCGGTCCCCTCCGAAGGACTTAGGGTAGGGTTATTCTTGTTAATGCGATATCTTGAGAACCAATTGAGTTATGAACTTCAAACTTGGTGTTAGTATGCATCACCAAAGGAAGAAGATCTGATGAAATATAGGAGTACGTAGGTCAAAGATCATAGGGTCAGGAAGTTTTTGAAATTATTTGCAAATGATATGTTTCCATGATAACATGGAATATATGTGGCAGGAATTTTGGTCAAAGATGAGTGAAATATATTTCTAGGTGGAAGAGGTAATGGTAACTAGTATGTACCTTTTGTTAAGATACGTGTGCATTAAAATTAAAAACTGCGTGGAAGGCGGAGGCATAATTGTTGACCGTGCATGGTTGAATTGCTCTTGTTTAGGGAATGTATTATATTCCCATATCATGGATGGCCACTATCAATTTACAAACTTCATTATTGATTGGTGATAAGCTTGAAAGTTGGCTGAAGGAAGCAAGCTCATACTAAGAAACAGGAACTAGGAAAAGAATATCTAGAGATACTGGTATGGGGCTTGGCTCTGTCGATCATTTTTAATATCAAATCCTTGCAAGTCAAGGTGGTTCCACACAATAAAAAAAAAAAAGAACATTGTAGATGTATGTGGTAGAACTGTGCAAAGAGATATAAATATTGTCCCATAACATGTCTTTCTCCTGATATTTTTGTTAGTATGGCTGTCTTGAAATCACAAGAGCTTGTTAACATCATTTAAATATTCATAGTTATCCAACCTTAGGGCCTTTTATAGCTGTTAGTTTATCATACAGTTTCTCATGTACTTTCCTTGTTTTATTGTCTTCTTCATTCTGAATCTGAAGAGTATGTGAATACACAGCTCAATGTCTTGACTAAAACAAGATTTTTTACTGCAAAGTTTTAACATCTTTTTGTAACAATATCAATGATTCTTTTCAGTATTCTTTATGTAAAGATTGTAGTTCATTACAGTACATACTATTTTAATGTTATAATTTTAGTTTAAATATCACTTTTGATTTCAATAAACTGTTACATGTCACAAAATGACCACAAAATTTTTTAGTGATGATGAAAATGAAAGTATCATTTATTAAAGGAATCTTAGGGATTGAAGTAATGATGTCACTGGTTTATTTCAGTATTTCATTTAATAATTAACAAGCTACATGTAGAGGCAAATCAAGTAACTTGATGTGAATTTAGTGACATATTTGCTATGAAATGTTTACTTCAGTGATACTAATTTTGTCTTTGTTTATATTTTTGCCATGTGTTTCCTCCTCTCTTTTGGATTTTGTCCAAACTTCTGTATACCCATCTCCTTCCTTTCCTTTATTTCCTCTATGTCCTCTTTTTTTCTCTCTCTCTCTCCCTCTTATCTCATGTGGTCGATGTCTGTTCCACTTCCATTTTTCTCTGTCTCATTTCATGTTCCATTTCTATTGTTACTTACATGCTACTTATGGCTGTACACCTCTCCATCTCTCAACCATCTTATCCTTACATATTTTCATTCACTTCTCTTCTTTTCTCCATCTATTTCATCCATCATTCCTGTCAACTTCTCTTTTACCCCCTTTCTCCACACCCCACCCACACTTTTGTACCCCGCCCCACATTCTTGAGCACGTATCTCACCTTCTTACTCCCCTTCCTTACCCCATCCTTTCCTGCCCCTCTTTGCACTCTTTATTACCTATCTGCAGCTGGAAGGATGGACTTGGATTCTGTGCCCTGATCCATAGGCATCGCCCAGATCTCCTGGACTACAGCAAACTAAAGAAGGTACGTAGGATATCTGTCCCTCATCAGCCTGACTTCAATTTCTCTATACAACTCTTCTCTTCATCCTGGATTGTACAAGTCATGCAACACTCTTATGCTGTGAACTCTAACCATGTCATGATTATGTCATTTGGGCTCTAGTTCAAGTTAAAAGCATTTTTTTTTTTGGAATTACTTTCATATATTATCCACTTCGCAGCATACATCATGATAAGATGATTCACATATATAGTGGAAACTCACCAATAGCGAGGACCTTGGGCAAATGACCTTGCTATATTAGAAATCTTGTTATGTCCGGGTTGAAAAGAAAAAAGCACATAAGAACTGGGGCCTTCACATTTACCTGGTTATATCAGGAATCTTCTTATATCGGTGCTCTTTATAAGGAGTTTATATTACAAGAAATTGTTTTGACATCAATTTCCTTTGCCAAGAATACATTAGGTTTATGAGGGAGAACTCCGTGAATATGACATGGTAAGAGTTGCACAGTCTCTCCAATGTTGCTATTGGGTAACATTGAAACTTAGAAGGAGAGTGCGGCTTGACTTGATCCATTGAGAGAAGAGCTTATACCTTGTTCACAACACCAAACTGACTACAAACTGAGCAATGATTCGACCATCCAAGAGAGTGTAATCTTTGTTTGGTCAATTGTCATTCAGTGATCAGTTTGGCTGATGTGACTTGGGTATCTAATGTTGGCTAATCCACATCCTGTCTCTATCACATTATCCATATTATCTCCTTAACAACAGAGTGCAGCTTTGAATTTACTCTACAGTAACTGAATCAGAAGCTTTAATACATCCAGAAAGGAACTCGACAATGCTTCTGGAAGATATCTAATCGTAGTCATCTCTTACAGGAATTATGAAAGACAGTACAAAATTCTGTTTTAGTTAATTCTCCCTATTGCATTAAGTTGAACATGATAATATGGTGATATAATTTTGTGATATTTTCCCACAATGGATATCAAAATGATTGGATGTCCTGTGCTGCACTCTGTGGGTTGTTGGTTCATTTAATCTCTCATTGGTATCTCTGTGGACTTACATGATGTTCATTACATGATGTTCATTCTATCAAACATATATTGTTGCTTTCATTTCTCCAGCTGCCAGATAAAAGCTGAGAAATTTATTGTAGCAAAAAGAGGCTTATGTTTGATAGTTTGTTTTTCATCACATCTTCACCTTCTCATTGCACATACATTTACTGTTCTTTCTAAATTGATTGTTTACATTTACATTCAGAAATTTTTCAGCTTTTCAAAAACATGTCATTTACCCATGCTATTTTCTTCAAACTTTCAGTTGTTTGGAAAAGAAATTGGGATCTAAATTCATATTCTGATATCTTTCCTTTTATCATATTTGACTAACTCAAATGGAAGAAAATTTTTGAGTTTTCTGTTTCACTTATTTCACCACACTTTAGACTCTTTTCTGTGATGACTACTGGTTCATAATAATTCACACATTTTCAATTTCATTTTGCCTCTTATACCACATTTTCAAATAATTCCTCATCAAATTATCAATCAGATTTGCATCAGACTCACTTCTTTGAGTTTCCTTTGAGTTTTGGTTAAGGGCTTTTTATTTGATTGCCTTATGCATTATATTTCAAATTTTGTTTTCATCAAATTGCTTAAATATATTGCTTCCACCATATGAACAGTTTGATTTTTTTTTTTTAATACATTTTTTACATTTTTGAAGTAACACCTCCATAAAATTGCCTTCCATTTGTTACCTCAATCATATATCAAGGAAAAAAAGTTTGCAGTTTTGATCTAAAGTATATATTTTCTTATAAATGATTTTCTTTATATTTTAGCACCTCTGATTGCAGTATCTCAAATTTAGAAATAGCAATAAATCATTTTTTTTTTGGATTGAACTGCTGATACGCTCATATACTAAAAATTATGTTTCCTAATAAAACAACAGATGATTTTGTCAAGATATGAAACTACAACAAAGTAGGCCTAAAACATATATTACATCAAACATGGACAAAATAAAGTATGAGAATGCTTGATGTTGCATGACAGTTACATCATGTTAATGCTTGCTTTACAGCTATCATTATAATCTTATGTAGTAGTTACCATGTGCATTTTATGTTTATTATTTCATTACACTGACAGGCATGATTTCTTTATGTACCTGCATACATCTCTCCCTCCACACATACACAGCAAACATATGAGATACCAATGGGACAAAGGACCCATTTGAAAAATAATGAGAACCCCAAAAATGTTCCCAAGTTTTTGTGGAACAGGTATTGGATATAAGTGTTGTCATGCCATGTCTCCAAGAAAACAGGGGCTGCCAGCACCATGTCCAATTTCTTTTCCACCAAAACCTCAGGCGATCGATTTGGGAGCATTATAAATATGGGATGGCACATGAAAGAAGATGTAAGGAGAATGTATAGAGATAAGGTGTGTAGTAGATGCCTGTATATATAGCATGATGAGGCATGGAAATCTTACATACGATCTTTAGGGTGTGGAGTCCGTTTGGTATGAATGATGTTAACATTCAGCAGAGGTAATGAGCTTTGTCTTTTGTATCCATTATGGCTGGGACATGGTAAGCAACTCAAACAAATAGAGTTTGCATGTGTGTTATGAAGGCCAGTGAGTCAAACAAAAGGTAGCATATTTGTATTGTGGCCATGAATAAAGGAAGTCCATTTAGATTGATTCCAGCATATTATATGCACCTCATATGTATTCCAAATTATTTGCTCTGAGATAAGTATTTATTTGTCTCAGTATTCTGGAAACGAAACACATGAATTTAAATTGTTTCAATAAAAGGAGTCATTTCTCCCCCCAGTGATTCCAGCTTTGCATGAGTATAAACTATCATAAAGTGGAAATAATGGGGTGTGTGTGCATCCAGATTTATGCTTTGGCCCTACTCAAAATGTACCGTGTTTCTCATTTGTGATATTTCTTCAAGAATTTACTTTTTTAAAGAAAAGAAAAGCAAAAGAAAGAAATTGGGAGTTAATTCATTGAAAGGGGTTTTGTGTATTAGTAAATGCTTCATTATTCATAGGCCTTTGCCAAAGGTATATGTGGTCCCGTTGCTGTCTTTCTGCCTCGTTGAATATCTTGACTATAGGCGGCTAGGAGCTTCTGTAGTCTACAGTCACTGGGCCTGTTTGGAATGTTTGGAATTCAACATGCCCTGTGTATTACCAGTACACTGACTGTATGTGCATCTTGGCACATTTGTGTATGTGTGTGTACCGACTTATGAGGTAGAGAGATCATATTCATCCCCATTGATATACTAAAGCTATTTTTATGTCTAACACTCCCCATCCATTGGTATCTATAGGTTTAACAGACATTAGTGTTAAAGGGTTGAGGGATGGTTTCATAGTGGAGGAAGTGGTTTTGGAACCACTGGTATTAAACTTGAGGATTGGCAGATCTGTTCAATTGTAGAAGGGGTATTAGAAGAACTGGTGTTAAGGGTTGCAAGATCAGTTCAATTGTAGAGGGGTATTTGACCTGGCCCCCCACTCAGTGTTCTTTAGGGTATGCATGTGCTCGTTCCCTCCCTTTGTGAGCACCCCCTTATCTCCGGACAGCCAAAATTTCTGAACCCCCCTTTCGCGGGCTTTTCCTGCCTTGGAGACTCCCTAAATCCGGAACACTGCTCAATGTACCCCCTATCTCAGGTGAGCTCCCATTCCAACCCCTATCTCAGGACACCCCCCCCCCCCCCATCTCGGGTACATGTAAGCTGTCAGGGGTATTAGGTATTAGAAGATCTGGGCCCCATAACACAAAGATTTGCAGTCAGTCGCAGAGTTGTAGCAGCCAATCAAGACCACTGTTTCATGCACATCTCATTCAAAAAGATGACCGTGGACCAATCAGAATGGTTGTTTTAAATTTGCGATTGATCGCAAACCTTTGTGTTACGGGGCCCTGGTGATAAGGATTGGAAGATCAGATCAACGTTAGAGGGGTATTAGATGAACTGGTGTTAAAGATGGCAAGATCATTTCAGTGGTATTGGGTATTTAAACCAATTGTTTTTAAAGGGCTGAAGTGACAAAATTCATGGGGAATGAGGGTATCGCAAGCACTGGTGGAGATGTTTGATGGAGATGGTCTCTAAGGGGAGGGCATACCTGTAATGTGAGCACTTGTGCTCAGGATTGCAAGGTTAGTTCTAAGGACAAAGGGTATAAGGACAACTGATGTTAAGATTGACAGGGGTTGAGGTGTTACCTGGCAATGGTATTAAAGGATTTGTTGAAAATAGGTACCATGGGACCTAAAGTCACCTTTCTGAGGTAGGAGGTTTGAGTGGTATTCCCAGAGAAGGAGGGATATTAGAACTATTATTGATGTAAAGGTATTACAGGTAGTGATATTAAAGGTGTAGGGACCATTTTTAGGGGGCAAGGGCTTACAATAATTAATGTTTGGGCTAATTGACAATTGATGTTGAGGTATTACAAGCAGTGGTATTAAAGGTGTAGGGACCATTTTTAGGGGGGGGGGGCAAGGGCTTGGTATGAATGGCTTAGGGACAATTTAGAGGGAGTATCCCAAGCTCTTTCAAACTGAAAAAAGTAAATAGCATTGAAAGAGGGAGAAAGACAACTATAGAGCAGATCTATCATGTGCACATACTGGTATCGAGTATTACATAGGTAACTCAGGCCGTACATTATGAATTAATTGATGACATTGGTCTTTGAGATGCTGCCAAGGCTTCCGAGAATAGCCAGGGTATCCATCCAATCAATCAAAAGGTCATAGAATTGAGTGGGAATGTCTCTTGTCAAGATGTGTTCAAAGATTGTAGCAGCTGTTACTGTGTCACTTGGAGCTTTGTTTACTTGTGGCTATTGTGCATATATAACCCAGTACTTATATAACCCAGTACTTATATAACCAATACCAAAGTATTGGGGAAGAAATGTATTGAACTTCAGTTTTGCTTTGCTAAAGCTTTACTATCATAGTAATTCATTTCTTCATCTGTGCAGGCATGAATGAATCTGACATATCAACAGCCACTTATGTAACATGATGTGATTCAGTCCTCAACCATACCCATCCTAAATATTAGGATGGAATAAGATTGTCAAGTACATGTATGCAGATGTTGATGAATATCATCTTCCTGCCTGATCAAACCTTATGGATAACTGTTTGATTAGCAGTTGGGGGTAGTCTATATGGGTATGTTGGGGTAGCATTTGGAGGTACTGTAGAGTTTTTGGCAACATGGTAAAGGGCTGCAAGTAAGGTGTATTGCATGCCTTTAAAGTTTTGAACATCACAATCTTGCAAATCACTTTGGCTGCTTTATAGTGCTGTTGTTGTAGAAAAGAAATGTTGGTTTACTCATGGAATTACCCTTTGAAAAATGTTAGGAACAAAATTACATATTGGTGTATTGGGATAATTTTTCAGTTTGAAAACCAGCAATGAGTATGGTCTATCAGAATGGAAAGATGGAAGAATGACCAGGGAAGGCATGTCATAAAAATAACATTCACAGCAAGGGGGTGATGGGAGGCAACATTTGACTGGCTTATCACAAGGGATCATATGACATCTAGACAAGATGTACAGTCAACATGCCTAAACCCTCTATCAAGATGGCAATGATGTGTCTGCAATGTTGTGGCAATGAAGTGATGTTGTGTTGCCTTGTCTGCCCAATAATGCAGTGTTCTGTTAGCAATGTCTGCCCTGTGTGGCATAGTTGTGCTGATAATGTCTGCCCTATGTGGGCAATGTTGTGTTGACAATGTCTGCCCTATGTGGGCTATGTTGTGTTGACTATGTTTCCCCCATCCCAACAGGATGACCCCGCCCATAACCTGGAGCTGGCCTTCTCGGTGGCTGAGAAGCACCTTGACATCCCCAGGATGTTGGATGCAGAGGGTGAGTTCTTTTAATCAATCTGTTGTGATACGATGTGATAAACCATATTTTAAAAACACAAAAACAAAACATAAAAACTATAAAGAAAAGTACTGTGGCAGAGATGAAAAAAATGAAGTAATTGCCATAAGCCACACGGAATCCAGCATGTACTCATGTACAAGATATGGAAACGTTCAGGACACTGTCACGTTATCATTTATTTTGCCAAGTTGGTTTACTTGATTATGTGTAAATGAAGCTTGGATACTATGTATGATACCAATAGGAACACACTGTGCATTGTATAAAAAATGTGAAACCACAAGAAACCTTCAGAGAATATCTATGAATACGTACATCAAAGACGACCATTTACCATAGAGGTTTGACAGTTTTGTGCTTTCCAAATACATGTTCAATCAAACAATGTTAGAGAGTAATAAGGCGATAAGGGTTCAGGTTCCATGAACTTTTATATGACTCCTATTCCACCTTCTGGTCTTCTCTTCTTTCTTTTCTCCTCCCCCATCCCCCTTTCTTCCCTATTCGAAGAAAAGAAGTGTTACAGGTAAAAATTTGTTATAAAATACAAACTGTGGAAAAACTTCACGACAGTGACACCAACACATTGGGAAATACTGTGATTTGGAGAAAGAAGGAAATTGCAATCTGCTAATGTATGTGAAATAGAGATGTCTTCAATGCGGTTCTCTTATTCTTTAATACTTGAATACAAACAGATTCACTTTTTGTTTTACAATTCAAAGGCTTGAATCTAATGTCCCAGTAGGCAAAGGTGCATAGCTTGAGGGATTTTGCAACTGATTGCAACTGACAATCATTCCTGTGCAAGAAAGAGCTGTGCCTGATATTAATATCTTGCGTAAGTCGCGCAATCATTCCCAATTCAAGGGCAAGATGACAACTCAACTTTCTTGCAACACCCCCTTAGTTTGTCTAGTAGACTAGATTGACATGAATGGTTGTCTTTGTTTTATAGACTTGATAAACACTGCAAGGCCTGATGATAAGTCCATCATGACATATGTCTCTGCATATTACCATGCCTTCTCTGGAGCACAGAAGGTAAGATATGGTGTTGGCATTCATGTATGATGATGATGATGATAGTGATAGTGATGATGATGATGATCATGATAATAATAAGAAATGATAGTGATGATAATATTAAGAATAATGATGATAATTATCAATGATAGTAATGAAAATCATGATTATCAATAGTGATGATGATGATAATGATAGTAATGATAATGATAATAATGATAATACATGGCTCGCATGAATCAGGGGTAACAAAAGAATGATGCAAAAGTACCATTGTTATTTATATCATGATTTTTTAGGGCAATATTGTGTTCATTCATGCTAATAGATATCACATGCTTGCATGACTTCTCAAAATCCAAAATGAAGTGTAGATTGAAGCAATGAGGTGATGATTTGCTCAAATGAATCCAGTTTAAATGGTCTATAGTCTTATGACTCATTCACATGTACCATATTAAACCACTTAAAAATTCCCACAAAAATAAAACCATTTTCTGTGTAAATGAATGGCTTGTAAAGGTGAGGGGAAAACACAATGCATGCAGTTACTGGTCTTTATTGTGTTCACTCATTGTGTATTAAGCAGAATGTGAAGCGCACTATGCTTAATGAGATCTTATTTTATTGGGGCTTATTTCTTAGGTTTTTCTATGCCCTGTATGAACACGGTTTTGCTTTTGGAAATAGTGAAGGAAGATATATGGGATTAGTCATCACCTGTGTGAATGGTGTGATGATGTTTAACGGTCCACAGCATCTTGATTAGGTTTTGACACTTATCTACCCTAAGATGCAGCTGATCACATTTGGATAATTCTCTGCATCATGTATAATTGTAGGCATTGCAAGTAGTCCATTTCACTTTGTATACTGCAGGACATCACATCAAAATATTGCTGCTCTACGTTTCATATTAGATTTAAAAGGAATTACAGGGACGACTTTCATGTATTTGTTTTATTTGGTGTTATCAAAACAATGGAGAGTTTGATTAGGTAATTTGGATATTGTAATTTGTAATTACAGAGGGTGCTTGGTGCTATCTCACTCTGTTTGTTAATATTTCACGGATTTTTTCATCTCAAAACCAAGCATCTCCACTTATAATCATATCTTTTTGAATGTCTCATTTTATTCATTGTTTTTTAATTGTAGGCAGAGAATGCAGCTGGGCGCATTGGGAAGGTACTTGGTCTCAACATGGAGAATGAGCGTCTGATGGATGAGTATGAGAGACTAGCTAGTGATGTAAGTATTGCCATGATCTCTTCTGGGACTAGAAACTTTGTTTGAATACAGATATATACCATGTACCATGCTCACCAATCATTCTCTTTGGTATGTGGAAAAGGTGTTGAAATTTATAATCATAGATCTGGCCACTACAGGTTATGCTGATAAGCATCCCTCAAGATTATTAAGATCTTTAATTCTGAATGTTTAGCAAGTGATTTTCTATGTTTTACATCAAAGATCATATTTATGAGCCAATCATGTTGCTCATGTGCATTCAGTATCCATTATGTGCTGCATATATGTAGATAATGCTGTTTTAAAGAAAGAGTAACAATAAAGTAATTGTATTTCAAGAGATTAGTGTTCTATATATTGAAATTGAAGGAGACATATATAGTTACAACTTAATACTTAATACATTATGACAAGTTGAGACATTTGATAATGATAGTTTAAGGATGAAAAATTGTGAAAATTTGCTCCCCATAGGCATTAGAGAGAGATATATATGCTTTCGAAATAGAAGTGCATACACAAATGAATTCTTATGCGTCGTATTAATTTTCTTATGTGGATGTAATTGTTTGTGCTCACCTAGTTGCTGGATTGGATCAGGAGAAAAAAACCCTGGCTGGAAGACAGAACTCTCAAAGAAAACACTCTACCAGAAATGCAGGTTAGTGGCTTTATCTATCATCTTACTTTATTGGGATTGTCCCGTTTAGTAGATGAGTTCCTGGATTTTAGACCACATGGCAGACGGTTTTAAGCTGTTCTGTGGTATTTATAAGACTAATATACATTGGCCCCTCTCCATTCAATTCAGAAGAAATTTTTTGATAGCTTGCGCACTGAAGCTGGAGTAATTATCCTATTCAGTGCCTTTATCCTTAGAAGAATGCACTTTATATCCCTCTCTCTCTCTCTCTCTTTCTTCCTCTCTTCCTTTCTCTCTTCCTCTCTCTCTTTCTGTCTTTCTGCTTTTTGATATTTTTCTATCTTCCCATATTCCTGTGATGGGATATGTACCTGCTATGTTCAAATTGTTTTCCTTATTCATCCGTAATCTCTCAAAAGAAATTTCAAGTTTCGTGTTTGGACAGTTCTTTCACGATGAAACTCTCTTTGGAACAATTTCCAGCTAAGCAATAAGCATAAAGCATGCAAAAGAATGAATTTGAATGGAATGTGTATATCATACCACATCATGCTGAATTGCATCTTTATGGGGTTTTTTTCTTTTATTTTCCCTGATTCTTTCAAATGGCATATGACATTCACTTGGGTATGAATTGTCTTGTCTAAACTATTCAGTCTGATGTTATTTCATTATGTCTTAGTGTTGTGACACAAGTAAGCTTTTTTAAATATCCCTTAACTGTGTGCTTCCTAATTTTATTTCTCTAACTCTGTGCCTCTGGAAATAGATAAAAAACTAAAACTTCTAAAGTCTTTTGTCATAAAAACCACTATATTTGTATTGGTATGTCAGTGTTTGGTCTAAAGCTGAAAAACCCTTTCAGCAAAAGTCATTAGGTAGCAAAGTGTAAATCTTGACTATATAATTTCAATTCTTGATTGTACTAACCATATGTCTTAATGTTATATATTGTAATAACTTGGTTCTTCAATGGTCTTAATTCTCTAAAGTTACCATGATTGATATTTGTTTTAAAGTGTTCAGAATAGATGTTTCATGTTGTAATATTTCTGTAACTTTTCCTGTTTCAAAAGTAGATTACCTGTTCTAAGCACTTGATAATGATTTTCCTTTGCATTACTTGATAAACAGCAAAAGCTTGATGACTTCCGCAATTACCGCTCCAAAGAAAAACCTCCCAAGACTGAAGACAAAGCTCGTCTGGAGACAAACTTCAACACACTACAAACCAAACTTCAGCTGACCAACCGACCTGCATACAGGCCAACTGAAGGCAAACTTGTCTCGGTAAGCTCACAGTCATTCTACTGATGCTAGAGCACACAAGCTCACCTTACATTAGCTCCATTGATATTTCCTCAGGACTACATGTCATGGATTTGGGTTTAGAGTTAGGATTTGGTTTTGGGTTAGGGTATAGGTGTCCAGGATTGATGATATGGAAGGTTTAGTAGACACTGACCATGGGGAAGTTTTCACTGGATAATGTGTTGTAGAACAGCTAGCAAAGGTTAATGTGTGCATGTGCAATTCATTTTATGAATTTTTCATACCTGCTGCTGGCCATGTATGTAATCTATTTGCGACAATATCTCTGTTTGCAATATTCAAGTTTGTAATTTAGATTTGTTTGTGTTTGGCCTAAGCTTTACCGCAGTCTTTGATTGTTGGATAATGATAATTTACACTGATTTTCAAATAGGTTTTTTAATTTAAAATTCAGCTTCAATGTTATTCAAAATTGGCTATAATTTCTGAATTCAGGACATTGCTAAAGCTTGGAAAGGACTGGAAACTGCTGAGAAAGGCTTTGAAGATTGGCTGCTGGCAGAGATGAGAAGGTAATTACTTCAGAGCAATCACATCCCCGTTTTATGTTCTTGCTGTTGTTGTGGTTGAGTTGCCAGCTTTTGTTAGATAGCCAGTGTTACCCAGAAATAGAAGTTTTTCTGACAGATTACATCATAACATTTCCTATCCATCTAAACTTCTGTCCAATAGGCTAAGTTTTCATAATGTAAGTCAAATCAGATTTTTAAAGATTTTTTTAGTTTATGGAAATACCCACTTTATCTTAGCTTAGACAGCAGATAAGATAAAATTCCTTGATTTAGTAACCTCCTTTTCTAAAGTCAAATAAGCTGAGTCAAGTGACAAAGCTGTAAACCCTATTTCCTGTGAATTTTGTGTACTGAAATGAATATCACAATGCAGTAACGTTGCTCAAGAATGTTTTGGATGGCTGCAATCAGACTGATGGCATGTTGTCCTCTGTATTTTAGGTGAACTGTAAGAAAATTTACATATTATGATGCCTTATTTGAGTAAAGCTGAGTATTAAGGAGGTTTCTACAATGATCATTATTACAGATTGGAGAGACTGGATCATTTGGCGAAAAAGTTCAAAGCCAAATGTGACATCCATGAAGCTTGGGCTGCAGGCAAGGATGATGCTCTTGAAGAACCCTTCACTAATCTGGGACTTAATGATCTGAAGGTAAGGACACTTTTTCTTCTCACTTCCTAGAAAGAGTAAGAATTCGTACAGTGTACTTTGGTGATATCATATTAACCCTAATCAGACTGGGCTTTTTTGGTTAAATGCTATATCTTGGAAGGGGGGAGGGGGAGGGGGCAGAATCCACCCCACCCCCACCCCCACCCCCGAGATCTCGGCTGTCGATGATGTAATTGCGCTGAAAATCGGCACGCGCATCACCCACGAGGTAATCTACAGGACTGTATACTCAATTGCTCCAAAATTATTCCAATTTATTTTTAATTAATTAATTATGCAAATTTGTGCATGAAATGAGAATTTTGCTCTAAATAGTTAAATAAAGCTCCAAAACTGCTAATTTTTTTGTCTAGACACTCTTCATAGTATTCTTAGTAAATGCACTTTAAAAAAAAATCGGTATCAGAATTGATTTCTTATGTATTTTATTGTCTTTTTGAATTTCTTATGTATTTCTTTGGGTTTTTTTTAAACCTTTTGTTTTTTATTGTTTTTTTTTTTTAATTTGATGGGGACATTTTTGCGATCATAAACAGCATAAAATCAATTAATTTTAATCAGTAAAAGTAAAAGTAATCATACATTTATGAATTTTGGCTGAAAGCACAATTTGTATTGAAATTGTACATGAAATCACGTTTTTGAGCAATTTTTGGTCTGACATGCAAGTACAAATATTATGTAACTTTGGAACCGCATGTCTGGACGTCGCAAATTTGGTCTCAAATGATGCATGATATTTGAAAGAAAAAAGTTATGAAATGCCATATCGATTGCTTCGCATGTTAGGGACATATCGCGCGAAATGTCTAGGAGGGTGGAATCCACCCCCCCCCCCCAGCTTTTTTAGGGTTAAGAGAATGAGGAGTAGTTGGCTACAGTGAAGCAGTTGGCTCAAGACAGTAGCAGTTGAAGAGATATTAGTTATAGAAATTAGTAGGGTCAGCAAATCTGGCATTTGACTAATCACTATTGATGATGATTGCTAAACACACTAGGAATTGTTTTACTCAAATTCAAATTATTTCTTGTTTTTGTTATATGCTGATTCATATTGCAGGCTTTGCATAAGAAACATGCAGCTTTTGAGAGTGACTTAGCAGCTCATCAGGATCGTGTTGAGCAGATTGCAGCCATCGCTCAGGAATTGAAGTAAATCTTTTTTATATCTGTCTATCCATTTGTGGAAAAAAGACCATGTTTTATCTGGGTCCTGTAACATAAAACACTGCCTTATATATGTAATTGTGCTCAAAATTATTACACACCTTGGCAAATTGTAGAATTTTGCTAAAAATGAAGGGGGAGCTAGAGTTGCTTTCAAATCTCTCGAGTTCATTTACTAATCCAAGTTTGTTGATGTTCAAAATCATTTATAGCCTTGTTCATTCATTGACTTTTTCGATCATTATGAAGCCAATACTCTCTTGTTAAAGTTTGTAACACTTTATTTACACTGTCACAAACCTAGAAGTCTCTACTGGGATATCAGGCCTATACCTGGTATCCAATGGCTTAAAGACTGCTAATTAGAATGGTGTCCAGGTATGCCTTCACCTGGTTTTTATCTGATTCCTTCAACTTAAAGTAGATTTTGTGTCTATAGGTGTTTTCGTTATGATATGGGATTGCTAGTATGATACTGACACTTTCAGTGATTGTTTTCTTGCATGTGAATTGAAAATTCTGCATCTCAGCTGCAGCAAAGCACTCTTCCTGAAAAGGTTGAATGAAAACATGATTCTTTAAATGTTGAATTGATGATATTATCTGTTGCAGTGATCTAGATTACCATGCTATCGGTCCAATCAACCAGCGATGTGAACTGATCTGTAACCAATGGGACAGGTTGGGATCCCTCTCTATGCAACGATCAAATTCCCTTGCAGTAAGTCTCATATTCTCTGTGTAGTGCTTCACATAGCAAACAACTCCAAGTCATATGATGCCCCATTCTTTACCAAGTATTGTGGAGTTAAAGTCAGAATTTGATATCAAACGTTTCATTAATAACTTCATATTTGGTATTCTCCAACCTGTAGTAGAGCAGGAGGTTGTTTCATAAAGATGTACTTCAAATTCCCTTGTCACCATATCTCAAGAATTGTTTAAGGTATGAACTTCTTGGTGCTAGTATGCATCAAATAGGAAAATGATCTTTGGGATATGTAGATTTAAGGTCAGAATTCACAGAGATCAGGTACTGAACGAACTACTTGAGATATGAACTTAAAGGTGCTAATATGCATGACCATAGTTACATGAATTAAAGGCAAAGTCCACCCCAGAATTTTCACTGTTTCAATAAAAGGAGATAAATTTGAACAACATTTTAAAAAAGAAATGAGCAAAATTGGTCAGAGAATAAGAAAATTACACTCATTTACATTTTCTGTTAAATTATTCTCGGCTCTGCAAATTGGCAACACTGATGACATATGTGAGCAGCTCTCCATTCACTTTGTACATGAAATTTCACATTTTCTCAATTTTCTTGAAAGTTACACATTTTCTAACCCCCGTAATCAATGTATGTTCAGAAGAATTGCTTTTTACATAACATACTTTGACTATGGGGTGAGAAAATGTGTAAATTCCAAGAAAATTGAGAAAATGTGAAATTTCATGTACAAAGTGAATGGAGAGCTGCTCGCATATGATGTCATCAGCATTGCCAATTTGCAGAGCTGAGAGTAATTTACTAGAAAATGTAAATGAGTGTAATTTTCTTATTCCTTGACCGATTTTGCTCATTTCTTTTTTAAAATGCTGTTCAAATTTATCTCCTTTTTTTGAAACAGTGAAACTTCTGAGGTGGACTTTCCCTTTAAGATTGTGAGGTACATGTAGGTAGGTCAAAAGTCACAGTGGTTAATATGTATAAGATAAAAGTTTTGTTAGTTTTGTTATCGCTATATTGCAAGTATTTTGTATTCATGTTTATTAGGAGACAAGGTAATCAGATTTTGGAGTTGTTCGGTCGAAGGCCAATGGTTAAAGACGTCAATTTAGTATGTAATTTTATAGGGTTTTTCAATGGTTATTAAATAATTCAGGATCAGTTTGAGCTATTAAGTAAACGTATTATAGGCATACATGTAGGCATATAGGAGACACAGTTACATTCATCTTTGTTCTTCTTGTTGCAGGAGAGAGTGAAGATGCTGGAATTGGTTGACTCGATGCAGCTAGAGTTTGCCAAGAGAGCAGCACCATTTAATAACTGGTTGGAAGGAGCTAGAGAAGACTTGATGGATATGTTCATTGTCCATACAGTAGAAGAGATAACGGTCAGTCCTGTTCAATTTTAATCATGAGTTCTGGTAAAGGTGAAGTGAAATTTGTAAGCTTTCTAATATCATGGGAGAAGAATGTCATGAAAGTAATGTCCATCCATGAAGGATCCCTGTTGTAATGTCCGTCCATGAAGGATCCCTGTTGTAATGTCCATCCATGAAGGATCCCTGTTGTAATGTCCATCCATGAAGGATCCCTGTTGTAATGTCCATCCATGAAGGATCCCTGTTGTAATGTCCATCCATGAAGGATCCCTGTTGTAATGTCCCTCCATGAAGGATCCCTGTTGTAATGTCCATCCATGAAGGATCCCTGTTGTAATGTCCGTCCATGAAGGATCCCTGTTGTAATGTCCGTCTATGAAGGATCCCTGTTGTAATGTCCATCCATGAAGGATCCCTGTTGTAATGTCCTGCTATTCAAAATGTGAAAAGATATGAAAATTTGGTACCAAACTTCCAAGTTACTTACATGTGTAGTCTCACATAGGTAGTTTTGTGTGAAGTGTATATCACTTCCAGCAAAACTTGGTCAATTTATTTCTGTTTCGATGATTCCAAATACCTCACCATCAACATTGATTTTTAGTTACTATATAGTGAACCTTTCTCAACAGCTTCCAGACATTTTCTTTCACAATAACCAATGTTCAACCTTATCTTTAACCCTTGTCCACTCATTTCACACATTTCTTTTTTTTTTAGTCAATAAGAATAAGCTTCAGTAAGTAAATGAATGAGTGATTTCTATTCCTCTGTATTCTGTTGTTATATGAATTTCTTATATATTTTTTTGTCCTGTTAAGTTAATTTTTTATTGATTTTTTCAGGGTGTCATGTTAGCCGATATTCAGTTATAATAGTTGACAATTCCAGCTTAAAGAGGAATTATAGGTGAAAAAGGAAGAATATAAAGAAATGCAGTTTCCCCTTCATTTTGTGGTCAAAACTCAGAAAATCTTTGTTTCTGATAGCTGATGTATTTTGTGATAAATTATTTTGTATATATTTAGGATCTGCTTGATGCCCATGAAACTTTCAAGAGTAATTTACCAGCAGCTGAGGAAGAATTCAACTCCATATCACAGCTTGCTAATGAGATACATAGGAGTCTTGAGAGGAATGGTATAGGTGCTATGGAGAACCCATACACAACCCTCACAGTACAAGTAAGTCTTATTTCTCTCCAGTTTTCTTTGGTATTAGGTAATAAGTAGCAAGGTATTGGCAGTGTTAAACTAGGAATTTTTCTTAAAATATGGATACTACACAAATGAAAATTAGATAAACATGCACTATGAACATGGCAGACAAAGAAAGCGGACAAAATAAACAACTTCTCATTCTACCCTTCACAATGGTTCTGGTAGTCAAAAGAACATCCCTTCACAGCTATTATGTTTAATCATGTAGTTCCAGGTGAATATGCATGTGGCACCTGTTCCACATATTTTAGACAATAGCAGTGAAGGGATGTTCTTTTGACTACCAGAACCATTGTGAAGGGTAGAATGAGGGGTTGTTAATTTTGTCCGCTTTCTTTGTCCATCATGTTCATAGTGATGTTGCAGAGACATGTACAGTACTGGTCAGTTGTTTCCTCTATAGATACTTCTTTGGAAATCTGAAATTGTTTTACATAAGAATTGTGCAGAGAAGATTCGTAGCATAGGGCCAGAAGTAACCTGTTTCTTAAGGTTATAGTAAATCAACTGACTGGGCTGGACACCGAATAGCTGGCATATTTCCCTTTATATACATTGTGAGAATATATTTGATATGCTAAGTGCAGTAGCTTTTGAGACAATTGCCCAAGTTATTCTGATGGCAGCTAATTGGATGTGATAGAATAGGAACATAGTCTATATTGCTATTGAAAATATATTCTAGTTATCCTGAATTTAAAATTATACAACGATCTCTATAGACAACGGTTATTCTGGAGAAAACTGTATACGTGATATTTTCTTTTTCAGATTGTAGTTGAGAAATGGAAAGATCTATGTCAACTGGTGCCACAGAGAGATGATGCCTTGTCAAGGGAGTTGCAGAAACAGCAGTGTATCCTTAACATGAAGAAATGTTCATTTCATGATTTTTGTTGAGAAGACCTATTAAATGATTCCTGATATATATATATATATATATATATATATATATATATATATACAGTGGTTGATAAACATCAGATTTAATTATCATTGTGCTGTCTATCTTTTCTTTTCCATTGTGAACTTGGCACTGCAAGACACATTGCAAGGTGCATAATAAAATTTGTGAAATGATGACATCATCACATTTAAGAAAATAAATATGCACAAATTTCATGATGTCACAATACATTGCACTCTCTGTCAGCATGATGTCATCAGTGAATTGTGCTACTTTGAATGGTTTGTGCCATCAGATGTTTCCCCTTATGACAGATTGCTCATTTATATGAAGCCAGTGGGAATTGTATTTCATTTCATTTCATTATATGATGCCCAATAATCAACTGCATAGATTCTAGTTTTGACAGATATATTGGCTATGATATAGTCAACCTTTTGTAGTACCACCTGCATAGAGAGATCCTTGTCCGTCCTTCAAGAGACTTGCCTATAACCTCTGTATAAAAATTGCCTGTCATTACAGACCATATTTCTTGTCTGTCTTGAACAGTCACATGTTTTACACACTGAATAGATGATTTTCCTTGACACAATCCCTCTCTCAGCCAAAGAAAATCTGCGTATGCAGTTTGCCAGGGCAGCCAATCAGGTTGGTCCTTGGATTGAGAAGCAGATGACCGCTACGATGAATATCGCCATCGGACTCAACGTGTCTCTGGAGAGCCAACTTCACAAACTACAAGACTATGAACAGACTGTGCTGCAATATAAGTCTAACGTGGATGAGCTGGAGAGCATTAACAAGGCTGTACAGGAAGCTATGATCTTTGAGAATGCACACACAAAATACACTATGGAGGTAAACACTCGCTTATGACCTGGAGTGTGTTTCATAAAGTTGTTCGTAAAGTTACACATGACTTTACGAACGACTTGAATATGAAGTGCCAATTGTGATGCCCAAAGATTTTCCAGACATTTTAACAAAGTGTGACTGCATTTCCCACAGTCTCAATCAAATTGTGGCAAAAAATATACTTCACAATGAAAAGGGTTGTAAACAATAAGTAATTTTAATCTAATTTGCATATTCTACCTTTAGCTGATGCGATTTATAACGACTGAGAATCCAATTTAGCTTGCCATATTCAGGTCGTTCGTAAAGTCATTTGTAACTTTAGGAACAGCTTTATGAACCCCCCCAATGACTTATTCAAGAAACTATTAACAGATTGTATCAGAATGTTAGGTTTTATTTGACTGTAGTCATGTAGGGTTGTTGGAATATCAGTACTGGAAGTGCATGATTTTTTCTTTCTAACCCTTACAGCTGGACAACTGTCTGATCATGGTACATCAGCCAGAGCCCCCCCCCCCCCCAACCTCAGACCAGCAAAACTTGTATTCAAATCATTGAGCTATATGATTAAAGTTTGTGTAGCAAAACAGAGTGGCAAAACAAGTCACATCCAAAATGAAACCATCCAAAAGCAATATGCATTTTGCCTCATTCATGCCACTTAATTTCGCTCTTCTACCTAATGCAATTTCGTTTTTGTCTGAATGTCCCGTAATGAATCGTTTATTGAAATGGTTTGTTTCTATCTAAATATATGTTTTTTTATTGTTTGTGGTTGATTGCAGACGATACGTGTAGGATGGGAACAGCTTCTTACAGCCATCAGGAGATACATCAATGAGATTGAGAATAACATTCTTACTAGAGACTCCAAGGGCATCTCTGAAGAGCAACTCAATGATTTCAGGTCTTCCTTCAATCACTTTGACAAGGTATGTTTTTACAATATTCATGTGATCGTAACCAATCAGTATTGCATTGATAAGAAAGGAAGTTTGTTCAGTTCATGATTTTGGAAAATGTTTGTGACTACCCCCAATTTTCAAAGAAATCATACATTGTATGTACAAGAATGAAGGGAAAGATCAGCCTCGTTTACACTTGATAAAATTATCTGCCTTAAATATCCATCATGGCGAAGTGGACACCTATCCACATGTAAAATGACCACTAGATTTTCTTCCTTATAATGACAGGACAATATTAACGTGTTCTATGAGGTTCTTCTTCATGATTGTATTACAGTAGTTTGATTGGTGTAGTAGTAGAGACTTGAGGTGATGTGTATTCAATATTTTGATGTTTTCAGAACCACACCCAACGTCTTGAGCCAAAGGAGTTCCGTTCGTGCCTGGTGAGTTTAGGCTATGATTTGACAGAAAACAAGCAAGGTGACATGGAGTTCCAACGTATCATGGCCTTGGTGGATCCTAATGGCACTGGAAAGGTGTCCTTCCAATCCTTCTTAGACTTCATGACCAGAGAGATGAGTGATGCTGATACAGTAGAGCAGGTCATGGATTCATTCAGAGTCCTGGCTAATGACAAGGTGAGCTGGATAACAAGTCTACTCTTGCATGCATACACTCAAGGGGTTCTAATACATTCTCCTTTGTATACAATGTTGGGTTTGGCCTGAATACATTTAATGTTTCGAAGTCATGACAGTATGGAAATATACTCCAGGGCCCTGTTGCATAAAACTTAGCATAAATGGTAACTCTGCCATCAGTGGTAACTACCTTGGTTCCACTGCACAACAGCCACTCAAATTCAAGGTTTCCATGGAAGTTACCACTGAAGGCAAAGTTACCATCATTAGTAAGTTTTATGCAATGGGGCCCTGGACAGAAGAGGTCATGGAAAAGAGGATAATAACCAAATTCAATGGAAAATCATTACGAAGGCAAAATTTGTATTGTACTAAAATGAAGGACTGTAGCAGGGTTTTCCATGAGGGCTTTTAACATGTAACAGTGACAGGTTTGGCATTTGGCGCGACATGTATGAAAATTGGCGACAGGTTTAAAATCATGAGTGGCATGTTATAAAGTTTTCAGAGACTCGCACAGAAATTCCCATAATGAACAACTACTGAAACATACAATAATACATTCAATGAGGTTTCGGTCACTTTATGAAAGGTAGAACTGATGAAACATAAGTTTTATTTGCTCCACGATCATCTTTCTTCAAAGTACATCCGCCAAATTCACAGCGAAATGCCAATGCACTGGCTTGCTACCCCGGCCGGTACCCTATACCTGAGCTGTTGGCTGGGGGAACATGACAGCCTGCTAGTGCTAGTCAGCTCACATTGTATGCATTCATTTCAGTGAAGTACATGAGCACTATTATTTCAGTCCCAGCATCTGCATTTTAGTTGCGGGGTCCGCACCAGAGGAAATGACTTTCTTCATGGAAAAATAAGTAGCCATTATTCTTCTTTTCATTTTGTGTCTCTTTGAATGAAATAAAATAATATGAACATCTTGTCTTGTTGTTTTGCTTTTCATATACTTTATATCATCATCATACTATTCATTTTCTAAAGTTCTTACAAGTTTTTCCTCCTAATCATGGAATCCCCAATTTCCAGATGGCAGAGTTCATTTTCCAAAAAGAGAGGATCACAATTAGGATGAAGTCATAACCATTTATGCAATATTATAAACTAGAATTTAGTATGTACTATTCATTTTATTCTATTTACTTGAAAAGTTAATTCATTTTCTTAATTCACTCTTATTTTGATTGGGAAATATTATGCACTATCACTGAAATCCAAAACTGCTTCCCCGTGTGAGAAATAAAACGGCCCACACTGCATGTGCAAACTCGTGGGTTTATCTTCCTGCTGATAAAAAGAGCTTTGCGAGGAAACATGAAGCAGGAACATGTGGTCTTGTGTTTAAAACCTTTCAAATTTAGATAAACATATTTAGAGGCGCATTTTATGTAGGTATTTCACTAAGAAATATGAGGAAGTGACACAGTTGCCTAGATTGGATTCCATGTTCATGTGAAAAAAATATATGTACATATATAAAATATAAATGATAAAGCTAAACATGAAAAAAATATAAAGAAGTTATAAATGACAAGAAATAAAGACTAGCATGCTGACCCCCACCCTAGCCCTCATTCAGGCAACCTCTGTGCTGCAATGCGACCGCCCTAGCCCTCATTCAGGCAACCTCAGTGCTGCAATGCGACCGCCCTAGCCCTCATTCAGGCAACCTCTGTGCTGCAATGCGACCACCCTAGCCCTCATTCAGGCAACCTCTGTGCTGCAATGCGACCGCCCTAGCCCTCATTCAGGCAACCTCTGTGCTGTAATGCGACCGCCCTAGCCCTCATTCAGGCAACCTCCGTGCTGCAATGCGATATCTATCATTTTTATAAACAAATTCAGAAATTGAGATGACAAGAGAGGGAGAGAGAGAGAGAGGGATATGGGAAAGAAGTAGTCAGGTGAAAAAACTATTGGAAAAGCAGAAGAAATTTGTGCTTTGTAACTGCCTTTTCTCTGTCATGAGATTTGGGAAGGGGATTTATATGGAGGCGGGCAAGTAGTGATAACAGGCCACGGGTAGGCTGCTACTGAAGTGCTAGCATGTGTTTTACTTGTCATCGATAACTTTAGCGTCCAAATCCGTACTTATTATGCATTTCCTGATATATTAGCTAATTCTGAGAATGAAATTATTATCAGTGCCTATGTAGCTCTTTTAAGTGACTTCATAAATTGCGGCAGCAGACCTCTATACATGTAGTCCTACATGTGCATTTTTTTGGTTGTATGTTCCAATATATCCCAACACTAACAGTCTCTTTGTATTGCAAGGGCATAGGCTGCTTTGGGCATGGGATGGTGCTCATCTTGGGGAGGTGGAACTAAATGCAAACCGGGTCTTGTGCTTCCTTGTTTTTGAAGCTGTTGAAAGCAGAGAAAATGGGGTACACCCAGTGCACCCCAGTCTACACCCTTTTATGTAACACATTAATTTATTGCATCACATTCAAAACTAAATTTAATGAATTGGAAAAATATCCTCACAAATCTTGATTCTTAATCCAACATGAAGTGCTAAAAAATATGGCTAGATTGCACCAGAGAGCATCAAGAAACCTCAGAGCTTCCATGGGTCCTTAAGCGGGCCTTGGATCATCCGGCGCAAGGGACTTGGCGCTTCGTGCTCGTGTGTGCTTCGCGCACCCTTGGTCATGATCACTTTGCATGTTTAAATTTCCAGTTGTGGAAAATCCTCGACTGTATGTATTGTAAATTACTTGTTTTTTAAAGTTTCGCTAGGAAAAATGATTCATGGTCTTTATTTTCAGAAAAACCTGTAAACATTTGGACTCAAATAAAAAATAAAAATGGAATGGAAGGGGGAATGATAGAGAGATGTAGACATTAATGAAGAAAATTGAGATCTCTGAAGGAGGTCCTACTCCCCTCTGCTAAACCTTTCACACCACATTGTTCCCTGCTACCAAAGATTTTATCTACCAAATAGAATAGAGACCACACACATATTTATACTGTACTGGTATTTATTACAACACTTCATTGGAATTGTACATCAATATTTTGTTTTACAATATAAACTAAAAAGGGCATTAACAATGTTGTTGAAATATTTGTGAGTTCTTTGTGTCAACACTGCCTCAACAACTCTACTGCTCCTCATATAGTTCCATTAGGTTAGTAGTATGTGTGCTGTATTTACTGTATGATGTTTTCTCTTTTCTCTTTCAAGCCTTATATTCTGCCTGATGAGCTTCGTAATGAACTTCCACCTGAGCAGGCTGAGTACTGCATTGCTCGTATGCAACCATACAAGGGTACGGGTGCTGCACCAGGGGCGCTAGACTACATGTCCTTCTCATCAGCTCTCTATGGTCAGAGTGACCTTTGAGTGACCTTTGACCTTTGAATGTTCATTATAGCAGAATTTTATCTAGAAATCATAAGAATTATGTCAGAACAGATTAGAATTAAATATATAAGATCTACCAACAAAAAAAGTGAAAAAAAAAAGATAAATCATCATGGAATATTTGATGTGACTGGAAACTTTTCTGTGATAAAACGATTAAAGTAGGCACTTACTTTTTTGTTCTATTATTTCATATTTTATTTTTTGGTCGCCATTTTGTTCTATGCTGTCCAACTGTCTGGTATACTTCCTTTTCATTTTCATTTTCTTAATCTCACCCTAAGCCCTTTGTAAACCAACGAGCCCTTATCTGTTACTAACATACTTTGTAAGATGCTGAGAAACTGGTCAAGTTTTTTCCTCGTTTATCTCTCTTTTCTACTTGTGGATTGTTTTTGCTGTGCATTTTTCTTTGGTTTTCCCAGAGAAGCTCTTTACTGAAAGGACCCATGCTGGAAGTGAATTTCAGCTATTTCCTAACAGATTGAATAAAGGGAGAGTGAGATAAGCATGTGTGATGGTTTCAAGTAAACCAATGGAAATTGGTATTTCTGTTTGATTCATTAAATTGTACTGCATCATAATTGTTCTTTATTTTGTTGATCTGTACTGTTAATAATTGTACATATATCCAAATGTTGAGGTTTTTGCAGCATTTACATGCAGTGGCCCTCATTGTTTGTATTTTATAATTAGCGTAGACAGCCAAAATTTAGGAAAATGTGAATAGATTTGAGGAAACATACTGAAAATGGAGATAAATAGTGAAATTTAGATATGATTCAGTATCTATAGCTTAAAATAATACTTATACTATAAAATAATACTTATACTGAAACGATACCCTGTTCTGATAAACTGTTTTGATATCATCCATACTTGATCGAAACCAAACAAAAACCAATATTGTGCCTTGCAGTAATGTTAGGCACATTATCACTTCTATTTCAATTTTTATTGCAATTTTGAGGATTTGAGATCAGATTTTGAATGATATCTGTCTGTGTAATGTACAGCTTACCTGTTATTTCATTTGTGTGTTGTAGAAAGCAATAATTTTCAAAGAATTAGATGTCTGTTTTCTAATTAAAAATTCTTTAGGTTTTCATTCTATTTCATCTAGAAAAGCATAGGTTAAAAAGATTTTTTTTTTACAGTCATGGATTTTTTTTAAAGGTAGTGTATAAAGAATTGTATTGTTCAACTTTCCTTTCATTGCTTATGTACATGTAAAGCATGGATGTGTTGTTTCAAGTATTGTTATTGGCAAACCAGTATGCATTGTCTTGTGTGAAAGGGTAAAAGTGTTGAGGGCAATCATACATTCTTCACTTGTATGTCATTCACACTTTCAGAAAAAAAAAATAGCTTCATTGGTATATAGCGTGTTAGTTGCTAGAAGTTCTAGTTTCGTAAAATATTTTGAATATACATGTGCCCGTTTTTTTTTTTTTTTTTTTTTTTTTTTTTTTTAAATATTTGTGTCACATGTATTCTGTTTACAAAGCTCATATCATTTATCCCTCATTAACTGGCTTATTTCTCAATATCTTTATATATATTTTCATATTTTCTTATGGTTGGAAGAAATTATGTACAATATTGAAGAAGAAAAAAAGCACATCAACTTTATGAAGAGGTCCACAGATTAGATATGGGCTTTTGATCAGGAATAATCTAAGATACAAACAAATGGTTCACTGTGACTTCAAAACTCTTTCTTGCAATTCCACATTTGGAAATGAGTCATTTTTATTTGTATTAAGGTATGGTATTGAAATGTTTTATTCAGACCTTTAATTGTATAGTTCATTTTGTTCTATGAATAGAGAAAATAAATGAATGTTTGTGTGTATTTAATGCTTCCAATTATCAAGTCAAAAATACTGAATGTTTCAGTTTTAATTTTGATCTTTATTTCGAATGTGGGTATATGTATGTATGGTTTTGAGCATAATTGAATATATGTGGAAGATTTTAATGGCAGTCCTTGTCTTTAATACTCAGTTATAGTACTTGTGTTGTCATGTGCATTAAAGAATTCACCTATATATTTGTGTTCATACTGGATGGGGAAAGGGTTTGGGTAATTAATAAAAGGGAGCGGATGTATCTGTGATAGGAAGTGATGGAACTTGTCAAGTTATCAAAAAGAGGAAGGAATAGAATCAGTGCAGAGATTGGAAGCAGATATTAATGATTAAAAGTAGCAGATATATTCACCAAATAGCTGGAATGTGAAACTTGTCACTTTCATCAGCATTATTACAGATATGGAGATATAGATAGTACATGTATGTCATGGTTTTTGTATTTGTTTGTAAGATATATGCAACATGAATTGTTAAAGTTAGAGATTGTATTTCTCTATGTACTCATGTTAATCCTCAATTGTCATCAGTGTACAACAACACTTCTGACAAGCATTCATTTCTTTCTTGGGGGGGGGGGGGGGGGGGGGGCGGGTGGGGGGGGGGTTCTAATGATTACTGACAATGAATCATTAGAGGAACTATTATCTCACCTTATCCACCTGTCTGTGTGTATATGATAAAATGTTAGTGTTTCAAATCTCATGTATTTTAGGGATATTAGGGATCCAATTTTACAATGCACTAATTCACTATCCAAGTACTTTTCAAGGTGGTGGTTATTAAACAAGAGTTTAGCTTATAATGGAATGACGAAAAAAAAAGGTCGCTTTTATATATTGTTTGCATTTGTACATGTATTTGTAAGTGTGAACACATAGTAGAGGCTTAGATACTCATTATGTTGGTAGCCATACAAATTTTTTTTTCTCAAATGATTAAATGATATCTCCATTGAATGCTGGAAATTATTAGAGTTATAATGGCAAAGTATATTTTTGTGTTGGATTCAAAGTTTTAAAAAATCACTTATACCTACCAGCAGGTAATATTTCTCCAACATTTTGTAAAATTTATGTCAAGATAAAATAAGAAATGAAAATTGTCTGTACTTCAAAATATTTGAATGTCTCTAGTTAGCTTTCTAATGATATGTTTGTAACCCTGATCTGTGATACTCATCAGGTGAATCAGCCTCCAAACACCTCAATGGAATTTTCTTTGAAACAAAACTATCTAATGATGAGAAATATAAATTGACAGACATAAAGATATTGGTGCATAGCTGTAATAAGTGCTATGGGACGTACAAGAAAAAGATTGGCTCCTAGAAGAAACAGCATGATCTCTGTTAAACAGCTGATTTTCATATCAATGACTAGGTCAGATATTTATCTACTGTATTCTTCTATGGATAAGCCTAGCCTATGCAATTTGGGAAAAAATAAAACATCTTGCAGTCCCCTTCAAATCTTTTCTCTCAAGTTTTTCTTTTCGTGTTTGTATTGGGATGTATGTGTGTGTGTCTGTGTCTGGGTGTGCTCACAGGAAGACGTATTAATTAGAACTGATATTATAGTACATGCAATATTATTTGAAGAAATCTGAATTCACTTGCTGCAGGATGAGGAAACTTCACTGGTCTTTAACTTTGTATTGTGAACATTTTGGTTTTGAATAATATACTTTTCCTAACATTCTCGAGTGTTAATTCTTTTTCTGTCTAGGCAAGGTTTTGAGAATGTTAAGGTTTGATGAAGTAATCAAAGATATTATTGAGAGATCATAACAATACACAGGAAAACAAAACCCTCAAGTCAGTTTTGAAATCAAAGCTTAGACAGAATAAAACAGATCAGCGAAAAATTGAACGAAACTGGACATAGAATAAGAAAGTTATGTCTATATGAAATTTTCTGTTTTTGACACTACCATTGCTATTGGTGATATAATTTGTGGACAACTCTCAAAATGTTTTGCACACAGAATTTCACATTATATTCTTTATTATTTTCTTGCAGTAAGCTACGTGTGTTTTCATTGTCCTCATCCCAAATACGTTGTGAAGAAAACATTCCTACATTATATATCTTTACTTTGGCTTAAGAAATTTGCAAATCTTAAAATGAAAATGTTAAGTTATATGTGTACAAAACATATTATCCACAAAATGTCATCAATATTATGATTGTGTAAACAAAACCCCCCCCCCAAAAAAAAAAAAAAAAAATCATATAGCCATAACTTTCTTCTTCCGTCTTCCATTTAGTTCATATTTTAGCTGATCTGTTTGATTCTGTCTTAGCTTTGATTTAAAAACTTGAGTTGAGGCTTTTGGTTTCCTTTGATTTAATATATGTGGCAGATGCACATATTGCACTAGATATTAACCCGTTGACTACTGAATTCTTTTATTGAAATATGAAATTTTTTATGTAGCTACGTGTATTTCAGAATGACGTCATGCACTGCTTCTTATATTTGTTGAATCAACTGCACCATCACATGTGACATTTACAAATCTCTCACACTCTCTTTCATGATTACATAAAAGAGTGAGTTCTAATGAAGCTTTAAACGTTACGCTTTGCTTATACCCTTTCCCTTTCCATGTAGAATAATTTTTGTATGAGATGTTATGTCCCGTGAAAAATTCTTTTGAAATGCATTGTAAACTAATTATGACTTTAAAAAGAAAAGAAAGAAAGAAATATGGACCAGTTTTGATTTCTCACGTTTTTGTAGTCCTATGTACCGAAAGTTGTGATAAGTGCTTTCATCATCTTTGATTTTCACAAAGATTAATGTTAATGTTATCACTTTTTATTGACCACAGAAAGGGTGGAGCAGGCTCTCCCAACACACGCACTCCTATCCCTTCTTGGAAGAATAGGAAAAACTGACAACATCATGGAAGAAAACAATACTCGTCATTCTATACAAAATGTGCATTCGTTTTATTATGCATACTTCATTCATCTTTGTTAATTTCAAATCCAAAAAATATAGAACTATTCTATCAAAAATAATATTTGAAAATTATTTCATTACAAGTTCAAGTAACGCTTAATCATCAATTTAAACCACTACGGTAACATTGTCTAAATACGATACAATCTATTTATTTATCGAACTTAATAGGCCTATATGGTACAAATGCATTAAGTGATTTTGGATATGTTAAACAATATCATTATGAATGTATTAACGCTGATTTGACTTCGAAGCCTATTAATTAGTCAAGTGAATGCATGTTTATCCAAACTAGCTCACACAAATTCCAATCGAACTTGAACTGTTTTCGTAATATTATTTGAATGATTATGTTCACTGTCCAAACTAATCCCTCATCGTAAGCCGGGCTCACATAAAGTTGTCATTAAACCTCATTGATTCCACATTTGTGCTTTAAGAAAATCAGGAGTCGCCCTCTTTTTAAAAAAAAGTTTCCTGATCGTATGGAATTCGATTTCAATTTATGTTTATAAACCAAAATATGATGAACATAAATATCATTCACACCCGTTTGGTCCATTCTTTGTGAAACAGTACGTCATCCACTGCAATATAACGTGCATTCACCCAAAACATCGTGGCACAGCCTTTTCACAATCTAATGCCCAGGGGCGGCGCTACGGGGGGGTCAGGGGGCGGTCATGATTTTTTTCAAGTGATCAAAAAAGAAAAAAGAGGAGAAAAAGAAGAAAAAGAGGAGAACTTAGAAGAAAGAACAATATGGGAAGATAGATGGTTGGGTCATGAAACTACATACTACCCCTGTTATATGGGTCATCTTGCCCCCTCCCCTATCAAAATACCCTGGCGCCGCCCCTGCTGATGCCGGATGCTTATCGATGACGCCATTACATGCGACAGTCGTGCCTATGATAAAAAGGGGAATTTAATGCATGCACCAGTAAAAGGTTATTTTCGTAATGTATTTTTGAAATCTAAACTTTGCTTTCCACTTTCAAGGGTACAAACATGAACAAAACGACATGGATTTGAGTACTTATACAGGCAGTCGAATTGAAGACTGAAAATATTTCACATAGCGCAAGAACGATAAAAGGAGAGAGAGAGAGAGAAGGAGATTCATGGTACTTCAGATGGATACATTTGAAAAGTGGACGGAGTTGTCATATAACTTAAAATTGACAATCCAAACAATAAACCAGTATATGTGAATAGTCATGTGGAGTACATTTTAAAACAGAAAGCAATGTTCGAGTAAAGAGAGAGAGAGAGAGAGAGAGAGAGAGAGAGAAGAAAAGCAAAACACCCCTGACAAACCCAAAACATACGCAACTAAAAATGACTGTGTGCTTTAATTTTTCTTCATTAACATTGTTTTGAACCTGTGTTTCAAACTAGTGTTTTGGCTTCTATAGTCAGCTGTACGTGTCCCATATCAAGGGTCCTTTACAAGTACTTAATGAGTTTGAAAAATTGGTCTTTCTAATTCTAAGATGTTTTGTAATTGTCTGCGCCTTTGAATGTTTTAGAAACAGATATATAGCGCCATAGAAATGCTGTGAATCATCATGATGATCATCACTATCATATTCATATACAGCAACATAATTTTGTTTGTTCTTAAAGGTTCTTAAAGGTTCTTAAATGCATGCATTCAATTCAATGCACTGCTCGTTGTCACAAGCATATATAATTATCGAACCCGTGGTGAGTTCTCTAGCTGGCAACTCCCGTATTGCACTATCGATCACATTCACTTTTAACACGCTATTGAATGATAAGGCAAATCGTTTGCCCGACTTAGCAATTCATCATGTATGCGATGTGCGTTCCTACTTTTGAAGCACATAGATTTGTAACAGGTGAACGTAATCGCTCGTCACTATAGGTACAGGCGTAAATTTGAATATTAATTTGAAAATGGCCTCCTAGTATCTGCAGTGCAAAAGATAGAGCCGGTCGCTGATGACACGCCGCGTTTTCTGTTAAAAGGCAAAATAATGCTTCGCCCACCGGCACCTGCTGAAGGTTTTCCTGACATGATTCATTCAACAGTCTTTTCTATATAGATTATTCTCTGTAGAAGAAATGAAGTGATTTCTCTTTGCATAGGAATGGTTCAGTTAACACAGCATAATTAAAGGGTCATCAGAGACTCGCGGGTCTGATCTGACGACACAGACACAGGCATTTGAATCGAGGAGAGCAGAAGCTGTATGTGTTTCAGGTTTGCCGGCTAACCTTTATATGTAAGGTAAGTTCAGAATTTGAATTCATGTTCACCTTTAATAAAACAACAATAGGCCCTATAGGTTGATCACTTCTTGTATAATACTCATGTCCATCACGCCGTGATGGTCCCGATGGTCCTATATTATTATTATTATTACCTGGCATGCCTGGTCGCCCTGGTCGTAGGGGTCAACATAATAGCGCTCTAGCATATGGGGTACTCATATGGATGAGGAGAGCAAACTAGCATTATTATAATGATTTATTATTAGTGTCGGACTGGGATTCGAACCTCAATCTGATCCACCACTGTAGTCGTTGAGAGTATTCTTGACTAGGGTAAGCCTACTACTGCACCTTGGCGGTGTTTATGGCGCCACTCCTTATGTCTGATGGCGATATAATAACCAAACAGATTGCAAAACGACACTTCAAACATCTTTATGATTTAAATGATCGAGTATTCATCAGAGATGGAACTGTTTATTGCCTAGATAGTTTGACGGTCTATGACGGGGTACTAGGTCATAATGATTCTACAAAGACGAGTGGTTCAGCATCGTGACTCCATCTCACATTCTGATGTGGTAACACAAAGTCGAGTCCAGAATCTTGGAAGGCCACCTGCTCCTCAGAAAGATCCAGTTCCTGTCCTTGATACATGACACTAGCCACGGAGCACTGACCGAGGTTTACTCTCAAGATACAGTCGCTGTTGATTGAGACGTGTTGAAGCTGAGAACACCCAAAGAGGTTCAGATACCTTAGCAGAGGTGCGTCCTTTGGTACTGATACTGCCTTGGTGTTCCGACACTTCTCCAAGCTGAGATGGGTTATGTTCGGACAACCATTCAGCATGCATTTGAGTGTGTAGTCTCCGATCATACACCGATACAAGATGAGGATAGAGATACAGGGTGATGAGAGGACAATGGTAGCAATGGCACAGTCAAACAGGCGAACCTTTCCTACAAATCTTGATGCTTGGATCACACACGACCTTAGGAAGACCCTTTCATCACTGCACATGTTGAACTCCAGCTCATCAAGGCTTTCACATTGTACCAGGATATTATGAAGCACTGGACATCCTGTAAGACAGATGTACTTGAGTTGATCCGCAGCGACGATGAGCTGCCTCAAAGACAACAGTTCCATCTCATCTTCTGTCTGAAGATACTGTAGGGTGGGACAGCGGATTGTGAGGATATCACTGCTGAAGCCATGTAGAAGACACACGATGCGTATACTGGGGCATCTCTGGGAGTCGAGAAGCAGTTCTGGTGTGGAGACATTACCCATGAGAAGGGTAGCTATGGTAGGATTCTCTGATAACAGGTTGTAGAGACTACGAGAATCCAACGCATCACAGTTACGGAGCTGTAATGTGGAAAGACGGTTGCTCTGTACGTTGATACTCCTCAGGACCCCAGCACCATCTATCTACAAAGATAAAAACAAACAGTACCTTATGTCAATTTAGGGATAGTCTAAATATCAAGTTGTCTTAGGCCCGGGAAAGTAGAAAAAATCCTTGTAACAGAAAAAATACGTTTTTTATACAATCATGACAATCGGACAAAAAGCTATTCATGTTTGAATGCTGAGATGAATAGACGGAAACCACCTTCTGTGGGACTATTAATCGTGATTTAAATGCTAAGATAATCAAATAATCAACGTGCTATAAATGAGGTTTTACCTTAGTAATATAACAATATTTTTAATTGTGTGAATAAGTTCATTCTGAAGACAATTCTTTGACACATCCAAAAAGATTGTTACTATGACAGCATTTTGTATTACAAAATATATTTCTAATATTCAATTGCAAAAATGAGAAAGTTTGCACCAATTACTTTCAAAATATTTCGAAGTTCAGGGATTTTCATCTTTCAAAAGAAGGCTAATCTCATATAAATGTGACGCCAAATACGTTCTGTGGGTGGTTATAGTCATTAACCTCAGAATTTTAAGATCTCTAATCCTTGTCTTTGCTTAACGCATAGTTTCAAAGGCTACACCATACCGAATGTAACAATACCTACCTCTAAGACCCTCAGCTTCATGGCAAAAATCTCAACGTGTTCGTTCGATTCAAGTCCGTCGTCTAGATGGAGCATACGAAGTGATGGTGCGGTGATGCTGACGAACAGAGCTGACCACAGATTGAAGAAAACAATCTTCTGAAGAGATGCGGAATGGATTCTTACACCGTGGAGTCTCTATATAGTAGATTGTTAGATAGCAGGACAATGAGAGGAAAGATGATGAGAGAGAGAGAGTGGGAATAGAGAGGTAGAGGGGGAGATAATGGGAGAGGGACATGGGCAAAGAGGAAGGTGGAAGGGGGGGAGGAGAGGGAAAAACAGACAGGGACAGGAAAGAGGGGACGGGAGAAAGAATGGGGAAGGAAAGAAAAGATGTGGAATAGGAAGATTAAGGTGAACAGATAGATGGAGAGGAATTGGAGATGAGGGGGTAAAATAAGAAAATATTCAATTCAATATTCATTTGGGGCAGAAGTGAAATAGGGAGACCGAATGGAAAATTTGGGTGACGGGGGAAGAGAATAGTGATTCTGTTATTGACAGAAAACCTGCACACACTAAGACCAAAAAAGGTTGAATTTTGCACCCTAAATACAACACTGGTAGCACCTTTTTTGTGCAATCTTGCACCCTACATGAAAAAGGTGCAAAGATGCACCCTTTTGTACTTGTTTGCACCCGAAAATGCTTGTCTGCAACTTTAAAGGTGCAACTTTGCACCTTTGCACCTCCCCTCAAGAGTACAACTGTGCACCCTTAAGGGTGCAAAATGTAGCTCACTGCACCCTTGAAGGTGCAAAATGCTTCTTAGGTTACAAAGTTGTACCCATAAAGAAGCTCCCAGTGTTGCATTTGGAGGGTGCAAAATTGAACCTATTTTTTCTTAGTGTGTAGAATGAATACCGTCTCATGACAAGATCATAATAATTATAAAAAATGAACCTCCCGATTCTGAAATACAACAAAACAAAAACAAAAACAAAAAAACAAAAAAGGAGACAGCTTTAAAAATCTGTACCCCGTATTACAAGAATTTCGTAATTACTATGTAAGGCCTTTCATTTCAATATTCAAACATTATAACCTGTCAGAACACGCTTGCTTTAGTCAATGATAAAAAAGTCAATAATAATCGCGTGCAAGCAGTCGTGTGTGTCATCACCTGCCGTTTTCTCATTTATCAAATCACATCTGGTTGGTGGTTTTCTTTACATTTTCCGTTGAATTCCTATTTCCCATAATTAATTTGAAACATCAAACTAACATAATTACATCACGAGCAGGTTTGTTTGTGGCGCCGAACTGATCAATGTTACCATGGTAACTGAATTAGAGCAAAACATACACTGTTTAGATCTATCTGAATTGAAGGAAAGTACGACGAATATCTTCAAGATAGCTTGATAATGCCTTTTATTCCCTTCATGAGTAGGGGAGGGGCGTTGAAGTTTTAGTTGTTTTAGATGTTCATACTTCATTAGCATGATCAAGCAGAAAATTTTCGAAGACAGGCTAATTTCACGTCATAAAAATTCCTCTAAAAATACAATTATTTTGTTTCATAGTGCAATAATTCATATGTATACCATTTTTCTTTGAAAGTTGTGAATATTGATTGTGTTGCATCTTTCTGTTTGTTGTATATGACATTATATGTTTTTTTTTAAATTACAAAAATACTGTTAAATTCAGCCCTCGGGGCGCGATGCGATACTTTTCTTAATAAAACGTGCGATTGTCATAATCACAATAAGATCTATTTTTGCACATTCATGCATATTAATGCTTACGTAATGCTCATCATCAATGTGAACGTGAGAATAACAATTATTATTCGGTTCTTGCAAAAGCATATCACTAATTGTTTATCGATGTTTCTATACGCTCACACATGAGCTTTGGATTACATATATTCCTTCAATCCTGAAAGACGTTAAAAATTACTTGCATTACATTTCCCTGCTTAAACTTACTTAGTAATCGAATTGAATATAACACGTCACCACACCGGCCTGTTCAGAGTGTGATTAACATGATTATAGCGTAGTCATGATGACTCATCGGGTCACCAAAATGTCATCTCTGCATGGTGTTCATGTATTTCTGACATCTGCTCCTGTACGCCTGAGTTTATTTAAGTCAAATGGGTTAGGGAGATCTTTAGAGTTCTAAGGTGGGATAGGGTAAGGGTTAGGGTTAGTTATGGAAACAGATTTAATTAGGAATTCGCTTAGCGTGAGAAACGGACCGAAGAGCATTAATTACAACACCGGAGCATTCTACCGCAGAATTGTGTTTCACTGATAATCTAAGAATGTTCAAAATTTCATCTTCATAAGATATGAAAGTAGGGTTTCATTGCGGTTGTATGATTGTAAGATTGTAGAATCATAATCATCATCATCATCATCATCATCATCATCACTACTACATGTGAATACAATGTTTCGCTTTGGTTTCCAGAGTGTAAAAGGTTGCGTCAGGGTCACTGTGAATAAAAAGTTCAAAATAATTGACTATCTACAAGACTGTATCCTTATCATGATTAGATATGAAAGAAGTGCTTCATGAGGGTTCAGACTATACATGACGGTGTCGTTATTTTCCACCCCTGAATAATTCTGACATTTTGCCCAGCTGAGGATGTTGTCATGTTTATTTTTACATGAAACCATGATGTAGAATTACTAGGAGTCAAACAGGAGAAAAAAATATTAGGATGTAGGAGGTAAGGTAACTAACATAATTCTATATAAGGTCATGAAATGCTTTGAATTCATAATGGTATCATTTAGCAGAAATTCGCGTTTCGTGCACGATTTTGGTTCATTATATTCACTATTCCTCTCGTACAATGGGACAACTTCAGATCAAAAGCTGATACGGGGGGGGGTGGTCACAAGTTAGTTTTCAATCTCTTTATTGTCTCATCATTCGTTCGGCATGTTCGGCTTTTAGACGTTAATCTCTTTTCTCAGCTTTGTGTGAGACCTCACCAAGATCTAGGATCGACTAAACAGACGAATAACAAGTCTGAGAGGTCTAAATATACCCATATTCCCTGAATCAACAGGCCAGGATCCCTTGCAATCTATCAATTGATTTTAAGGAGCAAACATTCTAGTCTACGAAAACAGCCGTCAAATGACATTTTCATGTATAAACACCCTTTTTCAGCGTTTCAAAGAAACGTTCAATCATAACGATTAATAGTTCATTTAGTGTAATATTCAGTAACATTAACCTTTCTTTCTTGTTTTATAATTTTTGTTTGCTACTTTCTCAGTCACTGTTCTTCTTGATTGAGAAATGGGATTTGAATAAATCCATTGAGCTATGAAATTGCTAATAAAAATTCGAATCTATCGCAGATATTGGGTAAACTGCAAGTAAATTCTTTTGCAATCGAGACATAAGTCAAAATAAATATTGGTAAAAGACAGATATAAAAAGAAATACTCATAGAACTGATATTCATCAAAATGTGTGTGAAACTTACGAAACTACATGCAAGAAATGCCTTTTTTTATCTTTTCAGAATATACTTTTCAGTTAAAAGTCTGTGCCTTATTCTATCTACCTTGATATTAATGCTTTTGTTATCTGCTGTTTAACAGGTTTAATCAAAATAGGCGGTGTTCTTCTTAAGATCATCTCTGTCGATCGTAGAATCAAATATCTAGTGGACAGCGTCTCTAATGGTAGACTATGCATATCAATAAATAGCACATGACGCCAACTCTCCTGAAATAGCGTGCTCAAATACGTGGGCGCAAGATGCTTTTACGTCAATCGAATGCATGTAGAAAAAAAAAATAAGAGAATAAATATGATATGCAACCTGTCGTGCCCGCGTGCGGTATAAACGAAAATCGTTCGATTTCGAGCTTCAGACCAAATATCAAAATAATTGCAAGGGCATTATATGACATTTAAAATTTGTGAAAAGAATGCCCTAGCCATTTCTCTTTCTCTGATCTTCTCTTTTTTGTAATACACCTTCTTGATGTATGGCTAGTGGGTGTATTGTCATTACGTTTAAACACTAGTGTAATAAATTAAATCAGTGATATGTTCGAAATAGTATATTTGTTCATTCGGGGATGGTATATAAATCGTGCCTGGGTTTCATACGAAGCACATGATTGCAAATTTTGAAATAAATTTCCTGTTACAGGGAATGTTTACTACAAAATGTCTTTATCAAATTCATATAATAGGTCTTTTTTTTTGTTTGTTTGTTTGTTTGTTTGTGGGGTTTGTTTTCTTAAAAGTAAAGGAAGCATTTTAATGCTAGCACAATATTCTCATATTTTCAAATTCTGTTCATTTGAGTTCATGTTTTGATACTCTCAGTTGCAAGATATAGAGAATTGCAATGATTATTTTTTTATCCCATAGAGACCATGATTAATTTCCTATGATAATAATGTTGAGTGATGTCCATCTAAGAAGTATAAAAATGCAACAATGCTATATCCAATAACCATGATAATAGTTTCATTAACACGTAAGCCAAAACATAATAATGCAGGCCAAAATAATTATTCAGTGAAGGGAATAAAGTTAACAGAAGCATGGCAATGTATGAGCTATAGGTGTAGGTTGTTACCCTCGCAGTTGGTACCACTAGTTTCTTGAGCCTTGGTAGTGCGTTGACGACAGCCCACAGTTCATCCATCTCTAATGCCAAGAAAGCTCAAGCTAAGTGATGTGATGGCTGTGAACCTCGGACACCTTCCTCAAGATGTCTGGTAAGTTGGTTACCACGTAACATGGCTTGCTCACTGCGGATATCACTAATGGGCAAACCTGCGTTAATCTTTAGCTTGCATCGGGTCAGGTTAGGAAGGGCTTCAAGGAACACTTCGATACCTTTGTAGGTAATTAACCAACATGCATTCAAAGTCACATCACGAAGGGCAGGAAAGTTACAAGCTGCCGCAATGAGATCTTCATCATTCAACTCAAAGGCGCCATTGATTTGAAGTTCTTCCAGACGAATAAGAGGTGAAAAAGGTATCCACGACACCACGATTCCAGATGATGGGTAATCTTAGCACTGTCAGGGATGTCAGGTTCGGAATGAGAAGGAAGACGGATTCATATACTCTTGTACCAGGCAATCCATGTTAATTTCTGTACGTGCTTGCCATAGACTGTAAAGATTGTACAAAGAGTTGCGTAGTGTTTAGGACGGTAATCATCGGGTTCGATGTCAGTTCTCTCCAGACTGTCGAAGCTTCGAGAAGCACCCTTACGCCACTTACGACAAACTCCTGCGTAGAGTGGCAAGCCATCATTGACAGGATGAAGAAAACTAAATATCCGAACAAGAAGTTCCTCTGGTAGTCGATGATGAAAGTGACATCCTGCTTGTTCGACTGTAGGTACATCGTAATCAGAGAAACTCGAAGACTCTGTACGAGTCCGCTGTCGAACCATGGCGTTCTTGACAGCTGTCAACGTCACATCCATTCTCTGTTTACCTTCAGCGTAAGCTAAATGGACGTGTTATCTGTGCGGATATGTCATATCAGCTTCAGGCGAGAACACATGTGAGATCTTGCAGCGTAATACCGGGAGCATTCCATCACATGGGTTGAAGGATTAATGTTCGTCTAATGTAGATAGCAAGTGTATGCATTTCTTGCTTTTCTCGTAGCTGCCAGTCGACACATGCGCTTATTTTACAGTAACATGTAGGAATACATTCCCTGACATGCTGATGGGTGTCGCTCCACTGGCCCTTCAGAACTAGGTCCAAGTATATACCAATGAGATTGTGAGAGGCAGGACGATCTATACGTGCATGTGTAATGCTTGTCAAGCATTACAACCAATTGCACATCACTGTGCTAATGCTGCACTGAGCTCGGCCGGGTAGAAGATGGAAGTAAGGTCTCCATTGGCAACGAGAATGACGTCAGCCTGCAGCAGACGACCATATGTCGAGTCTCACGCCTCTTATGAATGGAGTGTTCTGTTGGATTGTACTGTGAACTTTGCTCTAGATAAATAAACGTGTTTAAAGTGACACGTGAGCTTTTAATAATCAATGGATATGTGAGGTAATAACGTGACTGAAAATTGGTCGGTTTTTGTCTACAATATATAAAATATCGCAAAATCTCGGCTTGTTTTTGTTGCACTCATTCATGAATAGGAAATACATGTATATTGATTAGTGATATTTCCGATACTGTTTGAAGATAAGCATGCAGAAGAGCAAACAGAATACAGGAACAAGTACAAGAGAATGATAGACATACAATTATATATATATAGATATATAATATATATATATAGAGAGAGAGAGAGAGAGAGGAGAGGCGAGAGAGGAGGAGGAGAGAGAGAGAGAGAGAGAATGCGTTTACATGCAGGAATAAGAATTAGAACAATATAATTAAATGTCACTGTTCATATTCAAGTACATATTAACATGATATGGACATCAATCAATGCATTATTAACAACTTAATGCCATATTCGCAAGGGTGGAACTTATAGTATTGCTGATTGCTTTCTGATAATACAATTAGGTTTTATTTACCCTGCGGTAGCCCCAATATTACTGCTCTCCTAAAGGGCTTTGATATTGTTATTCTTGAGATTTTCAGACGTAAACAAAATATTTCAGACCCAGACTTCAATATGATTACATCATCTAATATCAGCATTCCGAAATATTCCTCGCCGTCGTTATTGAACTGAATGCAATTGTATATGATAATTAGTCAAACATTCCAAATAGCAGCCAAGGGCTGAACTGAATTGAAATTTACATCTTAAAAAATGAGGAGGGAAAATAATATGACAGAATAATAAAAGGAAATAAGTAAAGAACAGACCAGGCCAAAAGAGAGGAGAAATAATAAGAAGAAAACAGAGCAAAATTCGATATGATACAGGGATCATTTCCACAAGTACGATGGTAAATGAAGTTGAATTGCAATCTAGGTATTTAAAATTCAGAGGCGTTGTGATAATGGAATTAACAATAAGGTATTATTCATATATTTATACATAAACAGATTTGAAATAGCGATATGATTAAACCTTTCATGGGAAATATTAAAATCAAGGTTCAGAATTATGATGGTTCATGCCGTATGCACGGGAATTGAAAGTTGATTATTGTAATTTGCAATATCATCATCAGAATCAAATTGATATACAGAAAGAGTAATTATTATGCTTATATAATCATAATCATTAATCATTACGATTTTACACACATTATAGGGTATAGTGATGGAAACAAAAATTAAGACATAAAACAACTGCACACAATCAACAGAAATACGATGATTAAAGCCGTTAAAACGATATTATCAATAATTGGATAAGAAAATGGAATCACTTCTAAGAGGTTTGAACTCACAAGGTATAAAATAATTTGGGCATGATTAATTTTAAATTTTTTTAGCAGTGAAGACAAATGATATTCATGTAGTTATGTCAGACAGAATTATCGAAATTACATCAAACATTGCAATTGGTCAGCATAACAGTAATCCAGAGCCGTTAGTAATAGATGTGAATTAATTAGGTATTCCAATTAGAGCAAGAGCCAACATTTAGTTCATTTCCTGAATACAATCATTCTACTGGAAGTTTAAATCCAGAATAACAACTATAGGCACCGGAAGTGGGAAGGTAAGAGGATCGAGCGGTCGGCTTCCAAAAGAAAAAGTGGAGGCCGGGGCAAAACACATTTTCGCCCCCCCCCCCCCCAAAAAAAAAGAAAAGAAAAGAAGAGAAAAATGTGAGCGAACGTCGGAAGAGAAGGAGCAGGAAAGAACAAGGACAAAGAAACGTCAAAGCTCCCCTCTCCACACCCTCCCCGCTAGGAGTGTTGTGTGGAGTGTAAAGGTGGGTCTGTGCATATTTTTGTGAGCGTGTGTGACTTATGTGAGAGAAGACATGAGCCCTATGCATAAGCCCCTAAAAAGGTGGCCCTGGGATGCCGCCTCCACTTCTTCCGGCGGCGTGCCTGATATATTAGAGACATCCAGCAGCAAATAAACTCATGTTTCAACTTATGTGAAATCGTTATTTGGAGCAAATACTTGCATACTCACATGCTTGAGATGGTATAGGGATATGTTTTGAAAGTCACAATATATCAACAATCTCGACTTTACTTCATTTTTTTTTTTTGGGGGGGGGGGGGTCATATCTTTTTCTCTTTTTTTCTAATTGTGTATTCTTTATTCATCTGATAAGATTTTGTTTGTTTGTTTTTCATTGGAAGACATTATTGTAATTGTATTTGTCGTTCGTGGTATATAGACGACAACACTGTCGATTTGTTTGTGAAACTATTTCGAAGGAACTGATATTATTGAATGGATTTAAATCACCATTCCGAGCTGTCAAATTTAACAGATGTTGAATTCAACCCCTTTTAGAGTACTAGAAG
>CM057152.1:43382781-43434844 GCA_029962745.1 Echinometra lucunter
CTTCTATAGTCAGCTGTACGTGTCCCATATCAAGGGTCCTTTACAAGTACTTAATGAGTTTGAAAATTGGTCTTTCTTTCTAAGATGTTTTGTAATTGTCTGCGCCTTTGAATGTTTTTAGAAACAGATATATAGCGCCATAGAAATGCTGTGAATCATCATGACGATCATCACTATCATATTCATATACAGCAACATAATGTTTTCGAAAAAGGTTCTTAAATGAATGCATTCAATTCATGCACTGCTCGTTGTCACAAGCATATATAATTATCGAACCCGTGGTGAGTTCTCTAGCTGGCAACTCCCGTATTGCACTATCGATCACATTCACTTTTAACACGCTATTGAATGATAAGGCAAATCGTTTGCCCGACTTAGCAATTCATCATGTATGCGATGTGCGTTCCTACTTTTGAAGCACATAGATTTGTAACAGGTGAACGTAATCGCTCGTCACTATAGGTACAGGCGTAAATTTGAATATTAATTTGAAAATGGCCTCCTAGTATCTGCAGTGCAAAAGATAGAGCCGGTCGCTGATGACACGCACCGCGTTTTCTGTTAAAGGCAAAATAATGCTTCGCCCACCGGCACCTGCTGAAGGTTTTCCTGACATGATTCATTCAACAGTCTTTTCTATATAGATTATTCTCTGTAGAAGAAATGAAGTGATTTCTCTTTGCATAGGAATGTTCAGTTAACACATAATTAAAGGGTCATCAGAGACTCGCGGGTCTGATCTGACGACACAGACACAGGCATTTGAATTGAGGAGAGCAGAAGCTGTATGTGTTTTCAGGTTTGCCGGCTAACCTTTATATGTAAGGTAAGTTCAGAATTTGAATTCATGTTCACCTTTAATAAAACAACAATAGGCCCTATAGGTTGATCACTTCTTGTATAATACTCATGTCCATCACGCCGTGATGGTCCCGATGGTCCTATATTATTATTATTATTACCTGGCATGCCTGGTCGCCCTGGTCGTAGGGGTCAACATATAGCGCTCTAGCATATGAGGTACTCATATGGATGAGGAGAGCAAACTAGCATTATTATAATGATTTATTATTAGTGTCGGCTGGGATTCGAACCTCAATCTGATCCACCACTGTAGTCGTTGAGAGTATTCTGACTAGGGTAAGCCTACTACTGCACCTTGGCGGTGTTTATGGCGCCACTCCTTATCTGATGGCGATATAATAATAAAACAAACAATTGCAAAACGACACTTCAAACATCTTTATGATTTAAATGATCGAGTATTCATCAGAGATGGAACTGTTTATTGCCTAGATAGTTTGACGGTCTATGACGGGGTACTAGGTCATAATGATGATCTACAAAGACGAGTGGTTCAGCATCGTGACTCCATCTCACATTCTGATGTGGTAACACAAAGTCGAGTCCAGAATCTTGGAAGGCCACCTGCTCCTCAGAAAGATCCAGTTCCTGTCCTTGATCATGACACTAGCCACGGAGCAACTGACCGAGGTTTACTCTCAAGATACAGTCGCTGTGATTGGAGACGTGTTGAAGTGAGAACACCCAAAGAGGTTCAGATACCTTAGTAGAGGTGCGTCCTTTGGTACTGATACTGCCTTGGGTTTCTCGACACTTCTCCAGAGACTGAGATGGGTTATGTTCGGACAACCATTCAGCATGCATTGAGTGTGTAGTCTCCGATCATACACCGATACAAGATGAGGAGTAGAGATACAGGGTGATGAGAGGACAATGGTAGCAATGGCACAGTCAAACAGGCGAACCTTTTCCTACAAATTTTTTGATGCTTGGATCACACACGACCTTAGGAAGACCCTCTTCATCACTGCACATGTTTGAACTCCAGCTCATCAAGGCTTTCACATTGTACCAGGATATGTATGAAGCACTTGGACATCCTGTAAGACAGATGTACTTGAGTTGATCCGCAGCGACGATGAGCTGCCTCAAAGACAAACAGTTCCATCTCATCATTCTGTCTGAAGATACTGTAGGGTGGGACAGCGGATTTTGTGAGATTATCACTTGCTGAAGCCATGTAGAAGACACACGACTGCGTATACTGGGGCAGTCTCTGGGAGTCGAGAAGCAGTTCTTGTGTGGAGACTTACCCATGAGAAGGGTAGCTATGGGTAGGATTCTCTGATAACAGGTTGTAGAGACTACGAGAATCCAACGCATCACAGTTACGGAGCTGTAAGAATGTTGGAAAGACGGTTGCTCTGTACGTTGATACTCCTCATGGACCCCAGCCCCATTATCTATCTACAAAGATAAAAAAACAAACGTACCTTATGTTCTTGTAAATTTAGGGATAGGTCTACATATCAAGTTGTTTAGGCCCGGGAAAGTGAGAAAAAACTCCTCGGAACAGAAAAAATACGTTTTTGATACAATCATGACAATCGGACAAAAAGCTATTCATGTTTGAAATGCTGAGCATGAATAGACGGAAACCACCTTCTGTGGGACTATTAATAGTGATTTAAATGCTAAGATAATCAATTAATCAACTTGCCTATAAATGAGGTTTTACCTTAGTAGTAATATAACAATATTTATAATTGTGTGAATAAGTCATTCTAAAGACAATTCTTTGACACACATCCAAAAGATTATTACTATGACAGCCTTTTGTATTACAAATATATTTCTAACATTCCATTGCAAAATTAGAAAGTTTGCACCAATGACTTTGAAAATATTTCGAGGTTCAGGGATTTTCATCTTTCAAAAAGAAGGCTAATCTCATACAAATGTGACGCCAAATACGTTCCGTGTGTGGTTATAGTCATTAACCCTCAGAATTTAAGATCTCTAATCGTTGTCTTTGGTAACGGATAGTTTACAAAGGCTACACCATACCGAATGTAACAATACCTACCTCTAAGACCCTCAGCTTCATGGCAAAAATCTCAACGTGTTCGTTCGATTCAAGTCCGTCGTCTAGATGGAGCATACGAAGTGATGGTGCGGTGATGCTGACGAACAGAGCTGACCACAGATTGAAGAAAACAATCTTCTGAAGAGATGCGGAATGGATTCTTACACCTTGGAGTCTCTATATAGTAGATTGTTAGATAGCAGGACAATGAGAGGAAAGATGATGAGAGAGAGAGAATGGGAGTAGAGAGGTAGAGGGGGAGATAATGGGAGAGGGACATGGGCAAAGAGGAAGGTGGAAGGGGGAGGAGAGGGAAAACAGACAGCAGAGAAGGAAAGAGGGGACGGGAGAAAGAATGAGGAAGGAAAGAAAAGATGTGAAATAGGAAGATTAAGATGAAACATAGATGGAGAGGAATTGGAGATGAGGGGGTAAAATAAGAAAATATTCAATTCAATATTCATTTGGGGCAGAAATGAAATAGGGAGACCGAATGGAAAATTTGGGTGACAGGAAGAGAATAGTGATTCTGTTATTGACAGAAAACCTGCACACACTAAGACAAAAAAAAGGTTCAATTTGCACCCTAAATGCAACACTGGTAGCACCTTTTTGTGTAATCTTGCACCCTTTATGAGAAAGGTGCAAAGATGCACCCTTTTGTACTTGTTTGCACCCGAAAATGCTTGTCTGCAACTATAAAGGTGCAACTTTGCACCTTTGCACCTCCCCTCAAGGGTACAACTGTGCACCCTTAAGGGTGCAAAATGTAGCTCACTGCACCCTTGAAGGTGCAAAAATGCTTCTTAGGGTTACAAAGTTGTACCCATAAAGAAGCTACCAGTGTTGCATTGGAGGGTGCAAAATTGAACCTATTTTTTCTTAGTGTGTAGGAATGAATACCGTCTCATGACAAGATTATAATATAAAAAATGAACCTCCCGATTCTGAAATACAACAAAACAAAACAAAAAAACAAAAACAAAAAAGGAGACAGCTTTAAAAATCTGTACCCCGTAGTACAAAAATTTCGTAATTACTATGTAAGGCCTTTCATTTCAATATTCAACCATTATAACCTGTCAGACACGCTTTGCTTTAGTCAATGATAAAAAAAGTCAATAATAATCGCGTGCAAGCAGTCGTGTGTGTCATCACCTGCCGTTTTCTCATTTATCAAATCACATCTGGTTGGTGGTTTTCTTTACATTTTCGTTGAATTCCCTATTTCCCCTAATTAATTTGAAACATCAAACTAACATAATTACATCACGAGCAGCTTTATTTGTGGCGCCGAACTGATCAATGTTACCATGGTAACTAAATTAGAGCAAAACATACACTGTTTAGATCTATCTGAATTGAAGGAAACTATGATGAATATCTTCAAGATAGCTTGATAATACCTTTTATTCCCTTCATGAGTAGGGGAGGGGCGTTGAAGTTTTAGTTGTTTTAGGTGGTTCATACTTCATTAGCATGATCAAGCAGAAAATTTTCGAAGACAGGCTTAATTTCACGTCATAAAAATTCCTCTAAAAATACAATTATTTTGTTTCATAGTGCAATATTCATATGTATACATTTTTCTTTGAAAGTTGTGAATATTGATTGTGTTGCATCTTTCTGTTTGTTGTATATGACATTATTATGTTTTCTTTTAATTACAAAAATACTGTTACATTCAGCCCTCGGGGCGCGATGCGATACTTTTCTTAATAAAACGTGCGATTGTCATAATCATAATAAGATCTATTTTTGCACATTCATGCATATTGATGCTTACGTAATGCTCATCATCAATGTGAACGTGAGAATAACAATATTATTCGGTTCTTGCAAACGCACATGAGCTTTGGATTACATATATTCCTTCAATCCTGAAAGACGTTCAAAATTACTTGCATACATTTCCCTGCTTAACTTACTAGTAATCGAATTGAATATAACACGTCACCACACCGGCCCTGTGTCAGAGTGTGATTAACATGATTATAGCGTAGTCATGATGACTCATCGGGTCACCAAAATGTCATCTCTACATGGTGTTCATGTATTTCTGACATCTGCTCCTGTACGCCGAGTCCATTTAAGTCAAATGGGTTAGGGAGATCTTTAGAGTTCTAAGGTCATGACGGTGGGATAGGGTAAGGGTTAGGGTTAGTTATGGAAACAGTTTTAATTAGGAATTCGCTTAGCGTGAGAAGAACGGACCGAAGAGCATTAATTACAACACCGGAGCATTCTACCGCAGAATTGTGTTTCACTGATAATCTAAGAATTTTCAAGATTCATCTTCATAAGATATGAAAGTAGGGGTTTCATTGCGGTTGTATGATTGTAGATTGTAGAATCATAATCATCATCATCATCATCATCATCATCATCATCATCATCATCATCATCACTACTACATGTGAATACAATGTTTCGCTTGGTTTCCAGAGTGTATAAAGGTTGCGTCAGGGGTCACTGTGAATAAAAAGTTCAAAATAATCTACAAGACTGTATCCTTATCATGATTAGATATGAAAGCAGTGCTTCATGAGGGTTCAGACTATACATGACGGTGTCGTTATTTTCCACCCCTGAATAATTCTGACATTTTGCCCAGCTGAGGATGTTGTCGTGTTTATTTTTTACATACAAAATGATGCAGAATTACTTGGAGTCAAACAGGAGAAAAAAATATTAGGATGTAGGAGGTAGGTAACTAACATAATTCTATATAAGGTCATGAAATGCTTTGAATTCATAATGGTATCATTTAGCAGAAATTCGCGTTTCGTGCACGATTTTGGTTCATTATATTCACTATTCCTCTCGTACAATGGGACAACTTCAGATCAAAAGCTGATACGGGGGGGGGGGGGGTGGTCACAAGTTAGTTTTCAATCTCTTTATTGTCTCATCATTCGTTCGGCATGTTCGGCTTTTAGACGTTAATCTCTTTTCTCAGCTTTGTGTGAGACCTCATCAAGATCTAGGATCGACTAAACAGACGAATAACAAGTCTGAGAGGTCTAAATATATCCATATTCCCTGAATCAACAGGCCAGGATCCCTTGCAATCTATCAATTGATTTTAAGGAGCAAACATTCTAGTCTACGAAAACAGCCGTCAAATGACATTTTCATGTATAAACACCCTTTTTCAGCGTTTCAAAGAAACGTTTAATCATAACGATTAATAGTTCATTCAGTGTAATATTCAGTAACATTAACCTTTCTTTCTTGTTTTATAATTTTTGTTTGCTACTTTCTCAGTCACTGTTCTTCTTGATTGAGAAATGGGATTTGAATAAATCCATTGAGCTATGAAATTGCTAATAAAATTCGAATCTATCGCAGATATTGGGTAAACTGCAAGTAAATTCTTTTGCAATCGAGACATAAGTCAAAATAAATATTGGTAAAAGACAGATATAAAAAGAAATACTCATAGAACTGATATTCATCAAATGTGTGTGAAACTTAACGAAACTACATGCAAGAAATGCCTTTTTTTATCTTTTCAGAATATACTTTCCAGTTAAAAGTCTGTGCCTTATTCTATCTACCTTGATATTAATGCTTTTTGTTATCTGCTGTTTAACAGGTTTAATCAAAATAGGCGGTGTTCTTCTTAAGATCATCTCTGTCGATCGTAGAATCAAATATCTAGTGGACAGCGTCTCTAATGGTAGACTATGCATATCAATAAATAGCACATGACGCCAACTCTCCTGAAATAGCGTGCTCAAATACGTGGGCGCAAGATGCTTTTACGTCAATCGAATGCATGTAGAAAAAAAAATAAGAGAATAAAATATGATATGCAACCTGTCGTTCCCGCGTGCGGTATAAACGAAAATCGTTCGATTTCGAGCTTCAGACCAAATATCAAAATAATTGCAAGGGCATTATATGACATTTAAAATTTGTGAAAAGAATGTCCTAGCCATTTCTCTTTCTCTGATCTTCTCTTTTTTGTAATACACCTTCTTGATGTATGGCTAGTGGGTGTATTGTCATTACGTTTAAACACTAGTGTAATAAATTAAATCAGTGATATGTTCGAAATAGTATATTTGTTCATTCGGGGATGGTATATAAATCGTGCCTGGGTTTCATACGAAGCACATGATCGCAAATTTTGAAATAAATTTCCTGTTACAGGGAATGTTTACTACAAAATGTCTTTATCAAATTCATATAATAGGTCTTTTTTTGTTGTTTGTTTGTTTGTTTTTTTGTGGGTTTGTTTTTTCAAAAGTAAAGGAAGCATTTTAATGCTAGACACAATATTCTCATATTTTCAAATTCTGTTCATTTGAGTTAATGTTTTGATACTCTCAGTTGCAAGATATAGGAGAATTGCAATGATTATTTTTTTATCCCATAGAGACCATGATTAATTCCTATGATATAATGTTGAGTGTTGTCCATCTAAGAAGTATAAAAAATGCAACAATGCTATATCCAATAACCATGATAATAGTTTCATTAACACGTTAAGCCAAAACATAATAATGCAGGCCAAAATAATTATTCAGTGAAGGGAATAAGTTAACAGAAGCATGGCAATTGTAAGAGCTATAGGTATAGGTTGTTACTCGCAGTTGGCTACCACTAGTTTCTTGAGCCTTGGTAGTGCGTTGACGACAAGCCCCACAGTTCATCCCATCTCTAATGCCAGAAAGCTCAAGCTAAGTGATGTGATGGCTGAACCTCGGACACCTTCCTCAAGATGTCTGGTAAGTTGGTTACCACGTAACATGGCTTGCTCACTGCGGATATAACTAATGGGCAAACCTGCGTTAATCTTTAGCTTGCATCGGGTCAGGTTAGGAAGGGCTTCAAGGAACACTTCGATACCTTTGTAGGTAATTAACCAACATGCATTCAAAGTCACATCACGAAGGGCAGGAAAGTTACAAGCTGCCGCAATGAGATCTTCATCATTCAACTCAAAGGCGCCATTGATTTGAAGTTCTTCCAGACGAATAAGAGGTGAAAAGGTATCCACGACACCACGATTCCAGATGATGGGTAATCTTAGCACTGTCAGGGATGTCAGGTTCGGAATGAGAAGGAAGACGGATTCATATACTCTTGTACCAGGCATCCATGTTAATTTCTGTACGTGCTTGCCATAGACTGTAAAGATTGTACAAAGAGTTGCGTAGTGTTTAGGACGGTAATCATCGGGTTCGATGTCCAGTTCTCTCCAGACTGTCGAAGCTTCGAGAAGCACCTTACGCCACTTACGACAAACTCCTGCGTAGAGTGGCAAGCCATCATTGACAGGATGAAGAAAGAAACTAAATATCCGAACAAGAAGTTCCTCTGGTAGTCGATGATGAAAGTGACATCCTGCTGTTCGACTGTAGGTACATCGTAATCAGAGAAACTCGAAGACTCTGTACGAGTCCGCTGTCGAACCATGGCGTTCTTGACAGCTGTCAACGTCACATCCATTCTCTGTTACCTTCAGCCTAAGCTAAATGGACGTGTTATCTGTGCGGATATGTCATATCAGCTTCAGGCGAGAACACATGTGAGATCTTGCAGCGTAATACCGGGAGCATTCCATCACATGGGTTGAAGGATTAATGTTCGTCTAATGTAGATAGCAACTGTATGCATTTCTTGCTTTTCTCGTAGCTGCCAGTCGACACATGCGCTTATTTTACAAGTAACATGTAGGAATACATTCCCTGACATGCTGATGGGTGTCGCTCCAACTGGCCCTTCAGAACTAGGTCAAAGTATCATACCAAAGAGATGGTGAGAGGCAGGACGATCTATACGTGCATGTGTAATGCTTGTCAAGCACAACCCAATTGCACATCACTGTGCTAATTGCTGCACTGAGCTCTGCCGGGTAGAAGATGAAGTAAGGTCTCCATTGGCAACGAGAATGACGTCAGCCTGCAGCAGACGACCATATGTCGAGTCTCACGCCTCTTATGAATGGAGTGGTTCTGTTGGATTGTACTGTGAAATTTGCTCTAGATAAATAAACGTGTTTAAGTGACACGTTGAGCTTTAATAATCAATGGATATGTGAGGTAATAACGTGACTAAAAAATGGTCGGTTTTGTCTACAATATATAAATATCGCAAAATCTCGGCTTGTTTTTTGTTGCGCTCATTCATGAATAGGAAATACATGTATATTGATTAGTGATATTTCCGATACTGTTTTGAAGATAAGCATGCAGAAGAGCAAACAGAATACAGGAACAAGTACAAGAGAATGATAGACATATATATACATATATATATGTATGTATGTATGTATGTATGTAGGTATGTTTGTGTGTGTGTGTGTGTGTGTGTGTGTGTGTGTGTGTGTGTGTGTGTATGTGTTGTATATATATATATAGAGAGAGAGAGGAGAGAGAGAGAGAGAGAATGCGTATACATGCAGGAATAAGAATTAGAACAATATAAATTAAATGTCACTTGTTCATATTCAAGTACATATTATCATGATATGGACATCAATCAATGCATTATTAACAACTTAATGCCATATTCGCAAGGTGGAACATTATAGTATTGCTGATTGCTTTCTGATTAAATAACAATTAGGTTTTATTTACCCTGCGGTAGCCCAATATTGCTGCTCTTCCTAAAGGGCTTTGATATTGTTATTCTTGAGATTTTCAGACGTAAACAAAATATTTCAGACTCAGACTTCAATATGATTACATCATCTAATATCAGCATTCCGAAATATTTCCTCGCCGTCGTTATTGAACTGAATTCAATTGTATATGATAATTAGTCAAAACATTCTAAATAGCAGCCAAGGGCTGAACTGAATTGAAATTTACATCTTAAAAAATGAGGAGGGAAAATAATATGACAGAATAATAAGAAGGGAATAAGTAAAGAACAGACCAGGCAAAAAGAGAGGAGAAATAATAAGAAGAAAACAGAGCAAAATTCGATATGATACAGGGAGCATTTCCACAAGTACGATGATAAAATGAAAGTTTGAATTGCAATTAGGTATTGAAAATTCAGAGGCGTTGATAATGGAATTAACAATAAGGTATTATTCATATTTATACATAAACAGATTTAAAATAGCGATATGATTAAACCTTTCATGGGAAATATTAAAATCAAGGTTCAAAATTATGATGGCTCATGCCGTTGTGCACCGGAATTGAAAGTTGATTATTGTAATTTGCAATATCATAATCAGAATCAAATTGATATACAGAAAGAGTAATTATTACGCTTATATTATATAATCATAATCATTAATCATTACGATTTTACACACATTATTAGGGTATAGTGATGGAACAAAAATTAAGACATAAAACAACTGCACAATCAACAGAAATACGATGATTGAAGCCGTTAAATCGGAGAATTATCAATAATTGGATAAGAAAATGGAATCACTTCTAAGAGGTTTGAACTCATAAGGTATAAAATAATTTGGGCATGATTAATTTTAAATATTTTTAGCAGTGAAGACAAATGATATTCATGTAGTTATGTCAGACAGAATTATCGAAATTACATCAAACATTGCAATTGGTCAGCATAACAGTAATCCAGAGCCGTTAGTAATAGATGTGAATTAATTAGGTATTCCTAATTAGAGCAAGAGCCAACATTTAGTTCAGTTTCCTGAATACAATCATTCTACTGCAAGTTTAAATCCAGAATAACAACCATAGGCACCGGAAGTGGGAAGGTAAGAGGATCGAGCGGTCGGCTCCCAAAAGAAAAAAGTGGAGGCCGGGGCAAAACGCATTTTCGCCCCCCCCCCAAAAAAAAAAAGAAAAGAAAAGAAAAGAAGAGAAAAATGATGTGAGCGAACGTCGTAAGAGAAGGAGCAGGAAAGAACAAGGACAAAGAAACGTCAAAGCTCCCCTCTCCACACCCTCCCCGCTAGGAGTGTTGTGTGGAGTGTAAAGGTGCGTCTGTGCATATTTTTGTGAGCGTGTGTGACTTATGTGTGAGAAGACATGAGCCCTATGCATAAGCCCCTAAAAGGTGGCCCTGGGATGCCGCCCCACTGCTTCCGGCGGCGCGCCTGATATATTAGAGACATCCAGCAGCAAATAAACTCCTGTTTCAACTTTATGTGAAATCGTTATTTGGAACAACGTCTTGCATACTCACATGCTTGAGATGGTAGGGATGGTTTTGAAAGTCACAATATATCAACAATCTCGACTTTACTTCATTTTTTTTTTTTGGGGGGGGGGGTCATATCTTTTTCTCTTTTTTTCTAATTGTGTATTCTTTATTTATCTGATAAGATTTTGTTTTGTTTGTTTTTCATTGGAAAGACATTATTGTAAATTGTATTTGTCGTTCGTGGTATATAGACGACAACACTGTCGATTTGTGAAACTATTTCGAAGGAACTGATATTATTGAATGGATTTAAATCACCATTCCGAGCTGTCAAATTTAACAGATGTTGAATTCAACCCCTTTTAGAGTACTAGAAGGAAGGGGACGAAGTAAAACTATTCCTCCCCCCCCCCCCCCCCCCCCCCCCACTGGAAGCAAGCTACTTCCACCTTTTTATTGGGGCACATAGACTGGATCTCAAAATGAAACGTTTAGAAACATCGAATCTATCAAATACGAGGGACCTTAGCGACCGAGTGAGAAATCTTGATTTTTGAATGCCGAAAGTTTGCGTTTTAAAAGCATTCAGAATGTTTGTAAGCAAAGTTATACTTCTTTCCTTGCTTGGGTCAACCCATGGGGACATGAATCGACTTTGCCCCCACTTGAATTTTTGTTTTGAGTATTATTTTATTATTTTTTACTCTTTTCTTTCAGTGAAACCAATAGTCTATACAAACATAGAAAAATATTTCAATCAGAATATAAAAATTCTAACAATTACAAGTAAATCTATACGTATCATAAAGATTCAAAGAAGAAAACGGGGGAGCGTTTCGTGAAGAGTTTTGTCGGTGAAAATCACCGACAAATGTTATAAGCTACTGAAAATCCTCGCATCTGATTGGCTGAAAGCAAATTAGTCAGTGAAAATCACCGACAAAACTCTTCATGAAACGCTCCCCAGAAGTATATGCACATGTATACTTATTACATAACATTATAAATTTTATATAACTGGTTTGTTTTTTAAATGAAAAAATATAAATGAAATATAAAAAGAAAAGAAGAGAAAGGGCAATGAAAAATTGAAAAGAAAGGGGAAAAGGAAGAAAGATTAAACGCATTCGCACATCCCCTCGCCCTTCTATTAGCTATATGCACTTTTAGCTGCATTCAACCACCCGCTTGCCCCCTCCCCCCTCCCCCTCCTACTCCCCCTCCCCCTATTTGGCACAAAACGGGTACAAATTGGCCTTTATAAAACATCCCTGTTTTCACATTCCAAGTACACTATTTGCAAACAAGGACCAGAAAAAAAAACCCCACCTTTTTTTAATTTCGAGTACAAGCTCATGCATGAAAACAACCCTTTTGGGGGGGGGGCGAAATTGCGGACATTTCATGTTCGCGAACATGCTCAAAAAAGACCCCTTTTTACGCGAAATTTCAAACGATCATGCGTACACGGGTCAAAACAGAGTGACAACACCGAGCCTCTACTACCCCCCCCCCCTCAGACGCCCATTCAGTTGTGGGGTTTCAAAAACTGCAATGTAAAATTTCCCCTTTTCTGTTTGATTGTTTGACGACACTGTAACTTTCGTTATATTGCATAATGTGCATATCGTGCAACCAGTACATGTGCATGCTAGGCGATCTGTCCGAAGATTAAGAATATTCGAAAAAATGGCAGCAAGAAAGGGATTAGAAGTTTTTGTATCAAGAATTCCATGGACCATCGGTGTCCGTGAGTATATTATTCAGGGGTTCAGCTCAATTTTAAATTGTAACTGTCACATTTAAACTTAATAAAGCCTGCGGGCAAATGGAACTCCCATTTGGCATTGATTCTGTTACGGGCACTGTCAAGACTGTGTGATGCTACATTGACAATGTTTTTTTTTTTTATAAAATGAAAACAAGGAAGGCAGTGTATACAGCCACACGCGTGTGTCTTTACCTTACTGCCACACGCGTGTGGTTGTATCCACAGCATCGACCTGACATGCCTGAGGATACAGCCACACTCAAGTTTCCACCTTACTCAAAGAATATCGAGTAGGCCTAGATCTATATACTCAAACGCAAAAGTAGCTTCAATGTAAATATTGACTGTTAATTTCAGTCAGCAAACCTGGAGAATAGGGGACCGGAACGCGCGCGCATGCCATTTGTACTGTGCAGAGATCGGCAGCAACAGCCGAAAGTCAGGGTATGTGACAAGTCCATGATCGAGTTCAAAATGACTTTAAAATATGTTTTAATCAAGTAATTATGTTCTTATATATTTACATTGTCCTCTCGGCTTTCAAATGTGTGATTATGTGGTGAAAATTTTTGCCAGAAATGTTCTCAAACTCACAAATGTTTCATCCATGAATCTTGTGCAGATCGTCCCCCTCGCCGCCAACTCTGCCGCTGCCACCGACTGCATTTGTTTGCACACAAATGAATATGTGCGCGCGTTCCGGTCCCCTATTCTCTGGGTTTGCCTTTCAGTCTATATATTCAATCTGCGCTGCGAAGAATACAGTGAGAGAATACAGTGAGTGCAGCGCGGGTGGTGAATTTCTCATGAAATGGAGCATTTCTAGAAAAATACATGAAGACAGCACAGGACAGACTTAGAAACGGGTTTCTAACACTTGATGTAATATTTGTGAGTGATTTTGCGTGGTAGAATTGGATTTAAGTCGTCCGGTGCGAAAGCGCACTAGCGCAGGATTTTATTCAGTATCCTATACATCATGAAGCATTGAAGGTTTTATGATACAGTCTCTCATCTCATTAATGAATTGAAATAGGCCTAGTGAAAGATACTTTTCTGACATGTCTGAGATTTACCAAAACTGGAGACTAGTTTTAATGTGAAATCAGGAGAAAATAAAGTTGAAACCTGACCACCACTTCAAATGGCATTGGCACAAAGCATAATGGCGTCAGCTTTATAACTTCCATTTATAAAGTGCCTTTTCAATAAAGATACAAAGCGCATCAGACAGGGAAACACATAGACCTACAAGAATAAAATGGTATGATACAAACTTACACATTAAACAACAGAAAGAAAGAAAGAAAGAAAGAAATTAGAAAAGTTGTGTTTTTAGACACGTCTAAATGATGCCAGAGTTTCACAATGCTTTAACTCGGGGTAACGAATTCCAAAACTTGGGCCCATCTTGGGGACAACAACTGAAAAAGCTTTATACTTACAGGGAGCTCAAGACAGTCGTCCAGTAAACTTGAGTTGAGATAGCAAATGCCGAGTTCCCATTGAAGCCTTGGCTAGTAATAAAGTCTGTCTTTAACTTAGTTTAGATGTTTACAGTGTAGTTCCAAAGACTGCTGTAAACTAGGACCTCTTTCTCATACTCATAGTCTTGTATACCGTGTGTCTCAAAAAAAACGTAACACTTTTGAAATGGTTGCCAAATTGAGCATATATTATTTCATGAAAAAATGTCAATATGTATGGAAAGCTAAAGGACCAACCTTTCATATAAAATGAAAAAATTGAAAAAAAATCATGCTTCGATGAACAGGGTTCACTTAAGTTAGAGGTATGAAAATGGGCCTGCGCAGGATTTTTCCTTCCAATTTTGGACAGGTATAGCATACAAAATAAATTTGATATGAGATATTCATGATCGATGGATTAAGAGTTAAAAGGATGTTTTGAATACCAGTCCTTTCTCTCTGTCATTCATCAATCCCCAAACACCACCCATGCCACACACACACACACACACACACACACACCAACTTCCACTCCCATCTTAATGTATCATTGATCTGGTAGATGTGAACAGGATGAAGGAAGAATTGGAAAAAAAATAAAAGAAACATGAACATCTTTAAAAAAAAAGATTTAACTTGTTTTTGTCATGTCTGCCCTAATGTGTGTGTGTGTGTGTGTGTGTGCGCGCGCGCATGGGTGTATGTGTACGTGCGTGTGTGTGTGTGGTTTGTGTGCGTGTGATAATTGGTTTGAGCAATTGCTTGATGGAATTAATGTTTCAGTGATTTATCGATTGATTTCATTGATCAAAATGAGTGACTGGTTAATAATTTGATTATTAATGGAAAAAAATGATCCACCAAACTTTCAGAAGAAAAGTGATAAAAAAGGAAGGAGTAGGTGAGAGGATAGGAAGAAGGTTGTATGTGTGTGTGTGTGTGTGTGTGTGTGTGTGGGAGGGGGAGGACAGTGGGTTGCGTAATGTTAATTATGATTTGGAATATTTCAATTTAGCCAATTCTCATTCATCCTTAATCCCGTTCACATCTACCAGATCAATGATACAATAAGATGGGAGTGGAAGTGTGTGTGCGTGTGTGTGTGGGGGGGGGGGGTGGGCGGTGGTGTTTCGGGATTGATAAATAACAGAGAAAAAGGAATGGTATTCAAGGTATTCAAAATATCCTGTTGATCCATCGATCATGAATATCTCATATCGACCTTATTTTGTAAGCTACAAGTAACTTACCTGTCCAAAATTGGAAGGAAAAATCCTGCGCAGGCACATTTTCATACCTCTAACTTAAGTGAACACTGTTCATCGAAGCATGATTTTTTTTCCAATTTTTCATATCATATGAAAGGCTGGTCCTTCAGCTTTCTATACATATCGACATTTCTTCATAAAATTACATATGCTCAATTTGGCAACCATTTCAAAAGTGTTACGTTTTTTTTGAGACACACGGTAGAATTGAAAAAAAATCAGTGCTTATGACATTGCATTTTGCAGTGTAGACCCTACGTTAATACATGTAATTTATCAATGAAAATTGCTAAAAAAGATATTTGATGAAATAATGATTGAAATACATGTATAGTTTATGGTATATTCAATAGATTTTAGAATTTATCCATCCAGAAATAGGGGCATATAATTTGGTCAAAATTTTCTTTAAAAAATGACAAATGGAAGTGTGGGTACATCGCTCAATTTTTTTTTTTTTAATAGTTTTTGGTAGAGAGTTCATGACTTTTTATTTTTATAGTAATCAGGAATAGAAGTTATAATATAAGTGATATCAGTCATACAGAGTAAATGTTCTGTGAGTTGAATTTATCATACTTTAGATGAGTTTCATAACATACAGTGAACAAGGCTAAATTGTGCTGCTGTTTATTTCTTTTTTACTTTTTATCTTTACAGAAGAGCTACGAGCTTACTTCTCTCAGTTTGGACCTGTGAGGAATTGCAGAATAGCCTTTGTAAGTACTGTTTCTTTTATCTGTAGGTCATGTCAAAGAGCAGTTTTACTGATCATGCATTTGAATTGATGCATATTTCTCTCAAGAACCCCTGGTGACTAACTACTTAATTCACCAGGGGTTCAAGGAGGCGAGTTGGCTCAGTCAGTAAAGTGTCGACCCAACGATCATGGGTTCGAGTCCACCCCGGGTGGATGACTGAAGCGTGCGTTGTGTGTTAATGTGCCCCTTCCTTGTTTCATAGACGCAGGCTATGTTGTAATGGAAAACACTCTGTCCCTCGGATAGAACGTTAAAGGAGGTCCCATGTAGAGGAGAGTCACCACCTTTGCACGTTAAGAACCAACTGCACTATTCGTAGTAGGGAGAAACCCCGGGTGCCGTTGCATAAAACTTGCTATTATAATAACTTTGCCATCAATGGTAACTTTCATGGAATACTGGATTTTGATTGGCTGTTGAGCAACATTACCATGGTAGTTATCGTTGATGGTAAAGTTACTATAATAGCAAGTTTTTATGCAACAGCACCCCGGTGTAGTGGTACACCTGTACATCCCAATAAGTTATATCGGGAGGAGAGACCTCAGGGTCACGGTGATTGAGTTCGCTTTTCCCCTCCCAGGCCCAGGTGATGGAAGTACTTTAATAATAATGATAATAATAATAATAATAATAATATTGATACATGTAATAATTTGCATTGCAAATCAAAGAACTTGTATTTGTTAGGGATAGGTGTCACTATGGGGTTGGGGCTCTAAGCAAGGAAGAATGCAAAACAATAATTAACTTCATTTGCTTGCATTAAGGGCAGGCTCCGTCTCAGAAGTTACACTGTTTCGGTGGAGGGAGTTGGATTTGGATACCTTTTTGGAGGAAGGGTGGGCAGGGTAGATCGACGAATGGAGGGTTGCGCTCATTTGCGTTTTTCTGGCAATTTGCTCTCGGTTCGGCGGCGCTGATGGCATCATGCGCGGGCAGCTCTACGTTTGCTATGTTCGTGGGGTTTTGCATTCCCTCAGTCTTAGTGGAGGTTGCATGTTGTGGAACCCCTGTGGTCTTTGACTATGGTTTCGGGGATGAGTGGCTTCCAGGGGGCTGGGGGGATGTGGGACTTCATGTGCGGGTAGGTGGGGGCTGCTCGCGGGTGGAGTCGTCGGTGCTGCCGGTTTGTGGGGCCGAGAGTGGTTTGCTGGAGGGGGTGGGGGGAGGGTGGGTGGTTGCGATTTTCTTGTTTGCTGATTGAATTTTGCTTGTTTCTTTTATTTGGAATGCATTTCGAGTTTGTCTCCTTCTATTGCGACAGTGGGGTTTCTGGGAGGGACTTTACTTTTTCAGTAATGATAATCATCAATAGGTATGCACCATCAACCATGTCTTTTCTCTTTTTTTTTCATTACTTTGCTTTGCCGTGATTTTATTGTGCATGTATTCATTTGTTGTTCATATGCTTTTATGTATGTTGCCTTGTATAGTTTTAAAATTGTATATTGTACCTTTGTGAAGAGGTGAATAAAGACAAAATGAAATGAAATATCATCTTGGTTTGAATCCTTTTCAAGGCAATGAAGGCATGCACATCCCTTCAAAAGAAACTTACCAGTTTCTTCATTGCTCGGTGTGAAGATGGGGTAAGATGGTTGGGAGAAATTCTTGGAGTAATGATATACTTTGTATAGTAAAGTGCATATGTATCTTAGCATAAATAAACATGCTATAAAAGTACTTTGATGGATGATAATTCTATAGAATCTCCTTTTCCTATCAAGTTTTGTGTTTGATGATGAATTTCAATGTAAATGATAGCTTGTGATTTGTTATTGTTTTGGTTCTATACAGGATGATTCAACAGGGTTTTCAAGAGGGTTTGGTTTTGTTGGCTTTGCTAATACATCAGGGATCCAATCAGCTCTCAAAAGAGAACAACATCTTTTAGATGGGCAAAAGGTATGTATAATGCTTGAGTAAATCAGAACATGGGATTGTATGACAGATTCTTTCATTACAATTCCTCTGCATGAGGTCAGTTTCAACAACTATCAAACTTCTAACTCAGCCCTGGACCAAGCATAACATGTAACCTTCTCCGTAATGATCTTCCTGGGGGGCATTTCATCAAATGTCTTGTCTGATTTTTTTCCTGACAAATTTGCTCTCAGCCAATCAGATGCAAGGATTTCAGTAGCTTATAACAGATATCGGTAAAAATCACTGACAAGACCCTTGATGAAACATCCTCTGATCTAAACCTAACCATCACCCCTATACAGTGGGAACTTGTCATGATTGTGAATCAGTTGCAAAAAAGAAAGAAAAAAGAATAGAACAAAAGAGAGAAGAGATAAGGAAAGGGAGAAGGGGACAGGATGAAAATACAACATAGTATGACCACCTCATGCTTCCTACATCATCAGTGGATTGTGTAATAATTCAAGTTTCATTCAGCAAGTAAGTCCTGTGGTGTTGCTCTCCCCCCCCCCCCCCCCCCCTCCCATATCCTGGATCCATCCTACACTTGGTTCCATTTCCTGTAGTTTCTTTTCCCTGCATGTTTATTGTTCTCAGATTTCAATCATTTTGTGTATATTGTTTTCTTGTGCTTGTGCTTGCTGCTTAAGGTCCCATAAATGAAATGATGGTTATTGTAAATCAAAATTGTTGCAAAATAAGATTTTTTTTCTTTCTACTTGGATTTTTTGTCACTTCCAGGTGAATGTACAAGCCAAGCAGAACTCTTCTCCTGCTGTGAAGAAACTACAAATCTCAGAAGTGATGGAAAATGGACATTGATCAAGAGATCATAGAATGAACTCAGAATTTTAATATTTATGAAGAACCAACAGTGAGATGAAGGAACATTCTGACTCTGACTTCCAGAACATCATTATTTGCAGACATGAATAGTCTGAAACTTTTGTTTTTATTCACGGTATCGTCAGCCTTCTGTCCAGAAGTAATCCAAGAATACAAGCCAAGAGAAACTCGCCAAACAGCAAGGAAGAAAGTATTTCTGGAATGAGATCATTGCATGGAATCCATAATGTTCAGTGCTGTTGGTTTGCTAAAGAGAAATTGCTCTGTAATCATGATAACTAAGGGAATTCCAATTTAGTGGAATTTGTAATTTCACCTTTGTGAAGTAGAGGGCAACTTCCCCATTTGTTCTAGCACACATAGCGACTAAAATGTTAATTTTCAAAATGTTTTCCATGTACATGTACTTGGTAGGAACTTTTTGGATATAGGGTCAACTCCCCTTAATGAAGTTTTGTGATATGCTATGCTTAATGTATTTTGAATACAAGTAATGCCCATCCCTGGGGAGGAGTTTAAGAGATATCAGAAATTCATACATTTTAGTGTACAACAAATGTTAGAGTTGTCCATGAATATGTTGCATTTGACAAACCAAATTATGAAGTTAAGATTCTCCAAAATTTCATGTTCTCAGGGGTGTTTCACAAAGAGTTAGGTTGGACTTAAAAGTCGCAATTAAATTCCTAGTTGCGTGCTGTATACTACGCATCACCACATTGGTCGGATCAAAATTTCATGTTCTCTGGTGTTTCACAAAGAGTTAGGTTAGACTTAAAAGTCGCATTTAAATTCCTAGTTGTGTGCTGTATACTACGCATCACCACATTGGTCAGATCGTGCTCAGGGCACACGCTGTTGGGAGGTCTATCAATGAGATTATGTGTTATATACTGGGCGCATTGGTGCTTATGCACAACTCTAAGTCATACTTAACCCATTCGTGACAGAGGTCCACATTTTGTGGTTTGGCCTAATATCTTTTGATGTAAAGCCCTAAAAATCATACCAAATACATGAGCAGAAAGAGCAAAAAAATTCTACACAAACTGTGCCCATTTTGGTTGCGTCAATATTCGTTGTTTGATGCTGAAATTTTTTTAAAGGAAAATAAGCACTAAAATCCTTAAATTGGCAATGTGATAGAAGGTTTAAAATCACCGTTTTCCCCTGCAAATTGGTAACTTTTTGACTTCTCATAATTTGTCAATTTATATTCATTTCAGATACATGACGTTTTATAAGAAAAATGTAGCAATAAAATAAGAATGTTGGTGTTGCCAATTTGAAGAATAAAAGCTGATCAAATAAGGCTTTAAATAATTCCTGTCACGAATGGGTTAACTCTTTGTCAAACACCCCCCTCATCTGTCAAACATTATTTTCTCTCAAATGAACCATTCTCTCTTTTACCAGTTTTCTCACAGGAAACACCCCAATGGGGTGTTGCAAGAAAGTTGCAATTGATTGCAAGTTGCAACTGATTGTCACTGGCCAATCAAAATCATTGTTGCATGCATGCCTTCTTAAAAGGGCAGACCCTGAGCCAATCAGAATGGTTGTTTCAAAATTAGCAATTAATTGCAATCAATTGCAACTTTCTTGCAACACCCCACAAGACAAGTTTATAGAGATGTAGTCTGTACAACACACTTTATTTTTTTTCATGTACATGTCTATATACAAAATTCCAAGTAGTAGCAGTTTCACATCATGGATAGTTATACAGGTACAAGTGTAAAATGAAATATTTGATACTTCTTGGGTGTTTGTTTTGAAAGTTTAAACTCAAAAGTATCAGACTGAGGTTAGTTTGTTGTTAAGTTGAATGATGTATTTGATTGGAGTTAGTTCTCTGTGTGTCTTCCAATAATCTGCAGAATATTGCTCTGATTATTTTCACATGTTCACACATCATTTCCCAAAACATCTCCTTGCATCAGTAATTCATTCAGAACACAAATTCATTGCACATAACACCTTGTCATTTCAGACAACTTTCGAAGAGTCATTTGTAACTATGACTCCAGATTATAAAAGGTATTCTGTTTTCATGAAAGTACAGTAGAAACTCCGCATAAAGAGATTTGATATAATGAGGTATTATTCGTGGTCCAAGCTCTTTACATTCTATTTTTTCTTTTCTTTAAACCTGATAAATTTATAAGAAATTCCTGCAATGACAACGGAATTTTGATGTCCAAAGGACCTTGTTAACTGAGTTTCCACTGTATTGTGTTCTGAAAGAATTACTGGAACACACCGCTGACGTGACCTTGGTATTTCAAAAAGTAAAAGTCTGTGTTTAGTATTTAGAGCAATATCTTCAAATGCTTGTAGTTTTACAGATAGAAGTATCATTGAACTTGCTCCACATTAATTAAATTGTGCACCTCCAAGTTTGATAGTGTGGAGTTTGTGAACAAAGGATCTGTTTGCTTTTTGCACAAACTGTGATGCTCAACTCTTGATTGTGCTTGTAAAAGAAATACATGAAATAAAACAAAGAAAATGATTACATTATGATTATTCCTTTACCAATCTTCAGTTACTTAAAAGTTGTTAACCCTAACTTAACCTATTAAGGTCATTCGTTGTCAAACCAGCCATTTACACTATCCATTCAAATCGGCCATTTAACAAAAAAAAATTAAAACAATTTTAAAATATGATTTGATTCAATACAAGGAGTGACAATGAAATATACAATGATAACATGATATGGTCCAGATGTTTGTTAATGAGACCATAATCTAAATGTGGAATCCTGCACCCACCTGATAAGTGTGGACCTGGCAGGATATCAATACAGTGGTCCAATACTAGCCAATTGCCTCATAATGATCAGGAATGAATGTCATGCACTTTGAAATAATGGGATCAATGCTCTACAAAGCCACATTCTCATTATCACATACCTGGCAAATACAGGGAATTTCATTACAGAGAACTATAACAAACTCCATCGTAATAAGGTGATTTGTCCCACTTCCTTGTGTTGTTTTTAGTCTTGATGCAAGGTATCAGAACAACGTGATAACTTCCTTGATCTCAAAGACTTTGTTGTGAAAAGGTTTTGCTGTCATTTGCTTTCAAAATTCAGTCCACCAAAGATTTCTTAATCAGCAACAGGTTATTGGCATATATCAAACAATTGAGAAAATGACACAGGCTTTTAAAAATTGGAAAAAAAAGTTTGATTTAAAAACATAAGTATTAAATTGATAAACATTATTGAATAATAGAGACATGGGTGTATTGAAAGGCAGGCTAGTAATCCTTTCTTCTTTTGCTACTACTACTGCTTCCTCTCTCATAATCATCTCTGTTCCTTTCATCTGCTTGTCTCTTATCTGCTTTCTTCACAGTCTTAAAGAAGTTATCCAGACCAAACACATCTTCTTCTTCTTCTCTTTCAAACTGAACAGGGCCATCACGACGTCTAGAACTATCGGCTCCAGCAAAACCTTTGTCAGGAACAAACCTGAGAGAAGAAGAGATAAAGAAATGAGACAATCCATGAAATGATCAGACTTTCTTCACTTTCCCATGACACACTTGGCCCTCAATTTCACTTACATTGGTTTTGTCTGACAGTGGTAATACTGTGGATATTCATTCTTTGTGTGGGGGAAAAATGTACAAGAAAGAGGGAATGATGAATCGTCTATGTGAAGTGACAACTGCTGCTATACTTAAACTTCCAATGTGCATCTAAGCTTTTACTTGCTTAACAAGGATAATCTATGCATCAGCTCCTGAAGCAAAATAGTTATACATGTTGATGATACTCTTAATCCTAAACCATAATGGGTTATACACTTGAATTAACCAAAATATATTTATGACAAATTTTCTGACGTTAAGCTTTATGGTTTTACATCAAACTGGGAAAATGCAATCATTTTTTAGTATTGACAGATGCATTTGGCTGTTCATCAAGGCTATAAAGTTATGAAATGGTGAGATTTGAACAAATTGCCATGAATCTCCTGTGGTGGATACATAGGTAAGGGGAAATGTGCGCTCATGTTGTGTTCTAATGTTAGCTGATAGAATGAAATCGTGCTTGGAAGCATAGCTGCCAATACTTACTTCTTATTCTTGATAAGATTGTCCAAATCATCACCATAGACATCCTTGTCAGCATTCCTACTAGGTCGATAAAGATTGCTGGCAACATTCTGATCTTTTCTCCATGGCTCACTGTATACATTATAACTCTCATCCTCTCCTCCAGCAAAACCACTGCTCAATCCCTGGAAAATATATCAAATATAAACATTAGCAAATATAAACATTAGCAAATAATGAAAAGCTTTTCACTCTAAAGCATTGTGGCAGAGATGCCTTCTTTCAAGTTCTGAAAGTCTGAAGGTCTGAAAAGAAATATTAGGATTGGAAAAGGACTACATCCTACTTAACAATAACAAAACTGTACACTAATTGAATTTCAGGAAAAACAGTATTTTTTGCAGTAAGATAAATCCTATTCATCACATCTCATTTTGATATACCTTTTCTGTACAAGATCATCATTACTCACATCTATTTAATTCTGCCATTAGAAAAAAGAAAACATTAGTTTCAATTTGAATATTCTGGTTCAAAAGCAATTTCAAAGTAGCAGTCAAGGGGTTAAACAAGTTAAATTATTATAGTTACATTGTAATGCCTTGTGTCCTTACCTTTGATTGGTTGAATAACCTTTGATCATACTGTGTATCATCTGATCTGCCTCCTCCAGGATTAGGAAGACCAAGGGCTATCTTCTCACTCACATCACGTTCTCTCTGTTTCTCTAAACGAGATCTAGAACAAAGTCAAACATTATGTATAAAGGTCATATCTGAAAAAAATCCTTTGTTAGAAAGACCAAGGACCATCTTCTAACATCATGTTCTGTTTCTATGGGCAAGATCTACATTGAAATAAAAAAACAAAATATCTATTTGGGCAATCCCAAGTGGGAAATTATACTTGGACAAAGCTTGGTGTTGTCATTGACAAGCCTTTTGTCGCCAAGCTTGTCGATAATAGCGTATTTTGACAGGAAGGCAACATGTCGACAGAGATTCTACAATGGCGACAAGAATCAACCCTCATAACGTTAGAGTTAGAATCTATGTTGGCTTTACATGCACTTTGCAAACTTGATTTTAAAAACAACAGTGTTTTAATAACTATTGTGTGGTTCAATGAAATATGACAGTGTACACTCGACTTTATCAAAACAAAATGGGCTTATCTTTACAACATCAGGTCTCATGTAGGACAAGCATGAAAAAAGACTTTACCTTTTATCAGGAGCAGCACGAGCAAAATTCCTCTCCCTTTGTCTTTCACGATGACGGTCCTCTCTGATCTTGTCTCGTTCTCTAACATCATCATCATCAGCTACAGATAAAATATGAATAAAACCTCATAAAACACGATAAAACACAAATAAAACCAAACACATGAATTCAACATCATAAAACATAAATTCAACATCATGAAACATGAAAAATTAAAATATGAATAAAACTTCACAAAACAAGAATTAGAGAATGCTATCAAACATGGATACAATGTTGCTAGCATGGATAAAACATTATAAAAAGTGATAGAACATTAACATAGGGTGTGTTTAACGTTTTCTAGAAATTACTTGTTTTCTAGAAATTAGAAATGGGTACTTGAGTCACATACACAAATCGCACTCACAAGGGGTGGTCTCTCTGGATGTTGTGTTTATCGTCTCAATCTGAGTTCCCAAAACCCTTGAGCCCATGCCCAGCTGCAGGATGACCCAGTAATAAAGGTCAAATCTGGCGGGCTTATTTCTTTTTATCTGACCCAGAAACAGGAGTGTAAACTTCCCAAATGAAACGCGACTGAAGTCGCGTTGTGTTTATTGGCACGACTTGAGTCACCGATCTTGTTCAACGGGTAATCAAATCCCCCCTTTTTTTTGTGCAACTCAAGTCCGGTACGCTAGTTCGGTAATCAAGACGCTTATTAGCCCTTGATTACCCTCAATAAAAACACCCCTGGACGGAATGTACAGAACATAAAAGCATTAAATCAGTATCTACAATAGTAGATACAAACATTTATATCAAAATTGTAAAGCCATTTCTCTAGGTCACCAGTTCAGTGATAAGCAACAAGGGGAAATTCCCTTACAAAACATTAATCAGGCAGCTCTTATTCACCATAACAACATGATGAAAAGTAACATACCCATAGCTGATTTGATGCCTGCTCTATCTTCACGTGCCTTGGCAGCAATAGCTCTCAGTTGTTCTTCATGTTTCTCCTTCTCTCTCTGAGCTACCTTGCGTTCCATACCAGCACGCATCTCTACAGCTTCACGAGCCTTCAAAAAAAATTTATGAACTTAACTTAATTTCTCAGTCTAGAACACTCTGAACAAAAATTAATTACCTTGAAAGTATTCCCATATCAAAAAATCTTAAAAATTCTGATGTATATTGAATGAAAATGGACAACTCTCAAGTTAAAACACATTTCTATTAACTTGTAGACTATAATGACAACATTCACCTACATGTACAAAGGTCTCTGACAAACATATTTCATATATGAACCTAAATACTTTAATGATTTAGTCATGATTACTTGCAAATTTTGTAATCAGGTTATATAAAAATCAATAAATCTAATCAAGTTTTGGATGTAGATAGGTTTTTTTTTTCAGACTGCCAAACAGAATGAAAAATGAAATGTCTACAACATACTACAAACAATGACCAGTACTTTACCTTTCTGTCAGCAATGTAAAGGGCTTCAGCAAGCTTGGCAAAGTTCTCATTGATCTGTGGGTTCTGCAGTCCTCTCCCATCAGCTGCCAAACGTTTGTCTAAAGGTATGGTATAACCCTGGTAAAGAAAATAATTAAGTTAATAACAAAAAAGTAGTTTTAACAACATGAAACAATCTTTATTTTGCCACAAATATTATTGGAAGGTACTGATCTGAATTCAGAATAGAGGTTTACATTGTAACAATGGTTAAAATTCAAACTGTAGTTTAAAGGGGGTACCCAATGCTGAAACAATGTTAGTTCATTTAAAAGAGCATGATTTTATTAGCAGAAAATCATCTGCATAAAGTTTTTTAAAAAGTCGTGTTGCCAAGGAAACCCCCAAATGTGGTAAGATTTCAGGATATTTTTGACCCCTCAGCTGTGACCTAGTTTCAACTGGGTACCCACTTTTACGTCAAAATGACGTCAAAGTGGGTACCTTATCGCGCACTTCTAGCAAGATGCGCGCAAGGTATAATACATATTGTACAGTCTAGCGCGCAGCACAACTGCAATGCGCGAAGCTGGGTACCCACTTTTACGTCATAGCTTATACTCAAATTTTGTGGTCAGCTCTTGACTTTTTACGAGAAAACTAGCCAAAATGCATTGATTTCGATTGAAAATCATAATATTTTTAATGTAATTTTTCTTAGAATTCTATTCTCCATCATATATCAAAAATTTTTTTACCATTGTGTAATCACTTTAAGCCTCCAAAAGCATAGGATGCGAGTGTCCTCCTGTCCAATGGGAGGGGAGTAATGCATTTTTATACGCTAACTTATCTATTCTTATCTATGTTTATTTACATTTATTCTATTTACATAAACCATGGATTAGAACATAGTTTACAATAAACCTCCTTCAGGCCATTGAGTCTACAAAAAGTTATGAAAGTTTACACATCTCTAAATGTCAGCAACTGCTAAAAACAGTAAACATTTTTTTTTTTAATTCATACATTGTTAAATCTGGCACATTATTCTATGAGATCTTACTCTACTTATGCCACTTTTTTTCTTCTCAAATCAAATATTTAATTTTAAACATCCTATGACATGTTGTTCATCTTAACAGCTCCACTGCATTCTTAAAGGAGAAGTCTAGGCGATTTCTGTAAGCATGGATCATAAAGAGAAAAAATTCAGCAGCTAGAAAATGTCTTACTTTACCCGACATACCCTAGGATTACCGAGTAATCAACAATTAACTTGTATAAACAGTAGTTCTAGTACGAGCCCATTTTCATCCACAATACAGTTCGCACCCGGGCCCAGTGACGTAGCCAATGCACCGTAGGCAGGCCAGGCGATGCAAACGTTATGCGTGTACGACATTACGGCTCGAAGTGGTCTTCGCACACTTTCTTTAACTTCGAAAATTTCTAAGTTATGAAGTCGAATTTGTCCGTTCTAATATCATTAATCCATCAGGCACATCTCTCCCTGTCCGTCAGGGGATTTGGGATAGCCAAAACTTCTCTTTGGAACAGAACTGGTGTGATTCGTACACCCAAAAGCTAGACATATAGGCATTTTGCATAGAGAATGTGCAGAGAATAAGTGCGCATGCGCAGTGCAACTGTATCACCTACGTCACACGACCAATGACCATATTTGGGTTTCGGTGGGAAATTCAATTATTCGGAGTAAAAAAGCCAACACTTAATCGGTATTTAAAAATCACAGAAATCACTTTGATAAATGAAAGTAGCATTGTCTGTTAGCGTGAATTTTAAGCTTTATAGTGTAATTTTAATGAAATCGTCTGGACTTCTCCTTTAAAACTTCCTACCATCATTATTCTATTAATTATCAGATATTACAATGTTCCCCAAATTACCTTTTGATTTTTCCAATTTGAGATACAAGGAGGGATCTTCCATTCCTGCTGTTCCTTCACTGTAACCTGTTGAGGAAAAAGAAATGAAAATCTCAAACTTGGGTCAGTTCTCATTAGTCTACATTCTAGTATCTGAAAGACTGAAGGTTCTTATATCTGGACAGAGAGAAAAAGAAATCAAATGATATGAGAAAATGTTTATCAATCTGTTTCTTTTTTCATACAAGCGAAAAAGACCACTCTGTGCTAAGATCATTCCAATAAGGCATGTAATTGATGTACAAGACAACAGTAATATAACTTTAAAAAAATACAAACAGATTAAAAGATGCAGCAGTCCAGAGCCAAGGACAGAAAATGAGCAATTAGAAAGCTAGAGCAGACCATGATGTGGGGTTGCACTATTAAATCCCCTATATGACAAGTGATAAACTTGATTGACTGAGAATCGTAATTTACCTTTCTTGTTGGTGAATGCATGACAGGAGCTGGTGGCGATGGAGGACCTCGTGGTATCTTCTTGTTCGTTCTGAAAATAAAACCAATCACTTAATATCAACAAAAAGGCATATTTTTGTGACAAATAATTCTTACATACATATGCATCACATTACCCCAAATGTCAACGCATTGGTCCAGTTGGAGTCAGTGTAGAGTCTGTTTTTGTGTAAACTCCCCACCTATATTTTTTTCTCTTTCCTTACCAGTTCCCTCTTTTTTCTTTTAATGTCTTTTTGCATTATCATTTCAATTCGATTTATGAGCTAGCCTTGACAAGCTCTAAGCTTTTGCCAACTCGTCCACTCAGAAATTAATATATGTCTTATTTTGATTAGGTATGCAGTTGTATTTTTGTGTATTTACATCTTATTTATTCATTATATTGTACATAGTTGTATGTAATTGTTGGTCTTTTTAATGAGTGGAAATAAACTTGAAACTTGAAACTGTTTTGTGGTGAGACTGAGGTTAGAGTGTGATACATACTTGAATCTGGGTGGTTCCATGGGATCCTTCTGAGCCTCTACCATTCTAATCACTCTCTGTTTAGCTCCAGAGTTGAAGGCAAGGCCTTGTTGGGATGGTGTGTATCTACAAAATAAAACAAACAAAAACAAATATGTATATATAATGTATATTGGGAACATAATATTAAAGCAATTATATGTGCCCAAGAAAAGGCTTGTTCATTTTGGTGATTTCACAGTAGGAGAGGCAGTTGGCAACATGAAAAATTCTCAATATGGGACTAGAAAGTTACGTGCCTGAGGGTAAAGGGACTACCATTTAATATCACATTATGAGATAAAATCCTTGTCCTTCCAAAGAGCTTTTGAAATTATTTCCCAAACTTCAGCTCCACACCAATCATTACATCACACAAGGCATTTCAACAAATATTCCTTCACAGTATTCTTATTTCATCATCTGGGTAGAAGGTGGCAAATGTAGGAGAGTGCATTGGCAGGAAGTTGAATCCCTTATGTAATGATCCACAGTCTAATGACTAATCCACTAGGCCATAGCACCTCTTCAGATATTCAGCTGTAGGAGACATGTACGTACCAGTATATACAGATATTGGACAACTACTACAGTCCAATCTGTCTATAGACCGATCCGAAAATCGATTTGTGGGCAGTGCCATTACTACGGTGTCGCCCATAAAGTGAGTATGTAATCTTTGAGCACTACAATCAGCTGTGCTGCACTGTTGTATGTCACTCCATGGCAGGACACCCAAGTAATGACTGATCATCTGCTGCCCTGGATGATAAACCAAATCGGTCTATACAGGCCATCCAAAGGACACAGAAAAAGTGACCACTGTAGAAGGTGGATGCTGAATGCAGGTTTATTTCATCTTCAAGGGAGACATTATACACAACTACTATAGACAGATGGCCTTTATAGAGAGTTGGCCACTAAGACAGGTTTGACTGTACCTGATATACTGTGCAGGTGCTGTTTTTTCAGCATGGCGGACAGGAAGAGCTGCTGATATCTTGGATTGAACAATCTTTTCCAATGCTGCCCTAGTTTTCTCAGCAGTCTGAAATCAAAGCAAAGCAATGCAAAATGTCTGTCAAGAAGTGTCTCATTCAGTATAGAATATGTAGCCAGTAACAACTATCATTTTGCAAAATATTAACTCACATATCTCAGAATAAAATCACCTTTTATTAAGTTTAGATGCATTTACCCCACCTGGGTCAAATTTTGCTAATGGATATGTCTTACTGAAAGATGTTTGTAACATGTCTAAAACTGTACCTTATGATTCACATCTCATTACTATCAAGTAGATAACGACACAACTAAAGAATAACTGATTGACTTGACTGATTTACTTAGGGCTCCATTGTACTATCTTGGTAGGGAGTACGGATTAAAATTCAGGGTTATCCCTATGTTAAAATTCTTCAGTTTTGGGGATCAGGACCTAAATGGGGGTGGGGGGGGGGCATTTGTTCCAGGCACCCATTAATGTAAAGTCTTGGACTTACCTCTTCAATACTCTCTTCATCTGGTTTCTGTAGATCAGGATCATCCTCATCTCCCATCACACTTGGTACGAGGTCTTGAGGTCTGGAGTGGATAATCTGAAAGCATAAGAAAAGACTTCATCATCACATCACATCATTCTCCTTGATTCCTTCCATGCAAACCAAAGACAATATCATCATCATACCTTACACCCAGTACAGGGTCTGCAAGCCTGGGGCCATATTCAATAAACTTCTAAGACATTTTTCTAAGGTTTAAGAATATTTTCCAAGAATTTGTCTTGTTTAAGAAATGTGCCCTAGCCATATTCTAAAAACATTAAACACTTTTTCTTAAATGAAGAAAAGTACCTAAGTATTGTGACATCATAATTTCTTAAGTCCATCAGCTATTTTTGTTGGCTTCAAGGTATGGTCACCAGGCATGCTCGCTCAATTGATACAGCGTCCGCCTCATGAATGGGAGGTCATTCTGTTTTGCCAAGCCACCTTAGTCAAGAATAAAAGCATTGGGGTACTTCCATAGCTTCACATACCTTGTCTTTGCCATGTCCAATCCTTGCAAGAGCATCATAGCGGACCTTGCCTTCAGCATCTACTGTCTTAGCTACAGCATTGGATTGATTGGTCTTGGTACGTCCCATGTCAAGTGGATATTGAGCAACATGGATCTCTGGATATGCTCCTCCATCTCCATAATCCTAAACACATACAGAGAAAATATTTCAGATTTTAAATGGAGAAGCTTGAGAAACATCTCTGCAATAGCTAGAAGCCGTATGCAGTCTTCATCTCATTGACCCTATTCTCTGCCAACAGAAAGAGTTTATGAGGACATGTATCTGTTCTAGCTAGCTAGTTAACAAGCTATTGTTATCAAAGCGGCTAGAAAAAAGTCTAGCATCCCATTATTCTGATAGCCAATCAGAACATTTTGGCTCTCTGTTCATTCTGGCTGTATACTTCATCACGTACTTGGAGAGTGAGGTGGGTCTTTCTTTTTACAAATTTTCTTTAAAATGTCTTACAAGATAGGGGATCTCATAAATGTCTTTGTATCCCTCTAATGCCCTCAAGCTAATTTAACTACGAGGCATGACATTGATTAAAAAGATTAATATTGTGCACAGTGACTGAAGTGTCAATTTCAAATATACTCAATTATAAAAATCAGCATAAATTCAAATTGAAACTAAATTGCAATATCCCTTGCAAATGCGAGATCTGTTGAGATCATTATCGCAGCAGTCTACCTGTTACACTCTGAAAGGATGCTTTACTAGTACTGAAAATTGGCTTTCATTCCTATGAAATATTTTTTTCTACTTACAGCCAGTGACCTAGGAACCCATCCCTTGCGATGTCCATAAGGAGGAGCTACATTCCTTGATACTGATACCACACGCAACTGGAGGAAAAGAAACAATCAAAGCATTATGAAACAAATTAAAGAATGCAAGCATTCTATCCACAGAAGGTGAAGCTTTACAGTTTGGGAGAATATAAAAAAGCACTGCAATAGAATAAATTCTCTTGTAATTAGTCATTTTCAGAGATACTACTTTGACTGGACTATGACACTGCTATGAAAACATCAGAATTTGGGACACCTTATATTGATCATTTGAATTAGACACATGGAGCACAGGATGTCAATAAATTAATCAGTCAATCAAAATTATTCAAATATTCATGGACAGATAACTTTCCAGATGATGTGGTAACAGACATTTTTCAAAAGAGAGAAGGAGAATACACATATTCAGAAGCATGAGCATAATGATAACATTTTCTTTGCTGACCTCTTTTGCTCTTTGATCCACCTCATCTTCTTGCACCCATTGCTTGGGCTTAGGCAGGATACTGTGAAAAGAATGACAAACCTTGAAATTGAGAAAGTTCTTATGAAAGAAACTGTCTAGAAGTCATAGACTGTCATACTGTTGTGAAACAAAACAGCAGAAACTGATTGTTGTGGCAATACTGAAATCATCAAAATCATGACAACATAAAATAACTCACTCTCTTGCACAAAATCACAAAGGGAGTGAAAATTACCCAAAGAGTCATACAAAATGGGACACGACTGTGTACAATATAGATGTTGGGATACTATCGTGGAACATCATTCAAAGTCGTAATTAAGGGTTCCCTGTCTGATGTGATTAAAATTAAGGTGAGAGATGCAAATTGCAATACCGTACATGTTGCCTAGTTGGTGATTATAGTGAAAGTTTGACACAGATTCTTTCAATACAACTAACATAAGAGATATACGCATGGTTAGGAAAGTGCATTAGCGCCGAAACAATATATTCTGCATGATAATACTGAATTCTGTTACTTTTTAGCTGTCTGAAAGTAGCTTTTGCATTATGATCCCCATCATAATGATCATACATGCAAGGCTCCACACTAACTTTTTTTCTTGGTGGCCCGTTCGGGCGGCCACCAAAATTATCATTTCTTTTTTTTTTGGTGGCCTGAGAATGAAATTTGGTGGCCCGAAAAAAACAAAGAAAAACATAAGAAATTTAAAGATTATAATAAAACGTTGTTAGAATGATTAAAACCCATTGTTTTACCCTCCTATTCCCTGAAATGATCATATTCAATGATAAAGTTGCAGATTATTTTATGATTCTTCCTTTCAATGACCTTTCAATGTTTTGAAAGCCCATTTTTGGTATTCGTTTAAACGGTCATTTTTTTTGGACGATTAATCGACTACTCGGTACTTTCTTTTGGCCAGTCGGCCGACCACTCCAGCTGTTCATAGCCTGCCACTATTCAGCCCCGCGCCGGAGCTGCACCTGCGCTGCAGCACCGGAGTGAGGCCAGTCCTATACCCATATAACAGCGTGTGCAATATCCCTAACGGTAATGTCTGATTTTCATAAAGAAACTTGGCAATAAAGCAGCTTTGAAAAGAACTGTATTGCTTGTCCAGTTCATAAAAATTAAAATCATAGCCTCCTACCTATTTTTGTGAGGACCGAATAAAAAATCCTGGTCAAATAATAAATAGATCAGCATTTGCTTGATATTTCGTCGATAATTGGTGAAATCATGTTTCAATTATTCGTCAGCTGACAAGAGATGGCGCTAACCCGGAAGTGGAGCGTAACAGTCAGTGCACAAAATCCCATTCGGCCGTGTTGAAACTACGTATACATTACGATGAAAGCGCTTAGCAGTCATTTGAAATCGAACTCCAATGATTGAAATCCCTATCACAAATCGCCAGCAAGGGCATATAACTAACGAACAAGCGCTTACTTGCAAGTATGAATGTTTTTTTCTTGGTAATATCCTTTCATCTTCGTTCATTGCTATTTTCCAAAAATATTTTGTCACACAGACTATGATAGCGTATCTTTGATTACGTTAGTGAGCTCACTTGCTTACGATGCATATCGCTGTGGTGAATGATGGTGCAATGCGCGATTAAGTCGCTCTCTCACACACACACACATTAGGGCTTACGGCTTCCGAATATTATTGAAACACTTGTTTTCGCTGCGCGAGACATAAGAGTTTGGTGATCAAAAAAGATATTCTCATGTGAATTTAAGGCGTCTAAATGACATAATCACACCTTAAGACTTTGAAATGGAGAGAAGCATTCTTGATTTCATTAATGATTTCGCATTTTTGATGGATCCTTCTGAAGTTCAAGCTATGTTTCCGAGTAGTCGATAGAAATTCTATTATTTGTGTAGTGACATTTTCGGACGTTTAATCGTGTACTAGACTCGAAACAGGCCTAGTGTGGTGCGCAGAAAATACACACGGCCCCAGACCGAGGCCTATATATACTGCCATATGACTAATCTAACTTTCATTTGAGGTCGGCTAGCTCACCGCAACTAGATCCAGGTGCAATTAGAGTGGTGTTGCGCTAACTCAAACTGCGTCGTCGCTGATGAACCGCGAACAAACTGACTTGCAATTTGGATCGCGGAAGGAGCTAAAATGTGTACAATTAACACGCACGTAAATTGCCTTAACTCAAAATTTTCTGGTTGCCCGATTCGGGCCACCAAACTTATCACTTTTTGAAAAATGGTGGCCCGGGAGCCAATTTTGGTGGCCCCGGGCCACCAGGCCACCGCTAATGTCGAGCCTTGCATGTATGGTCGGAAGCAAACCTGGTCGGAAGTCCTAAAGCTATATGCACCCTGTGATGTGTTCAATGCGCCAAACTTCCGATTGACCGAGCAACAAGATTATCATCAGGGTTTGCCAAATAGAATCTGCAGACTAGCATAATTTTCCTTTATTCCTTGTAATATTAATATCAATTTCTACTTTTACGTTTGATTTATTCAATAACAACTTGCCTCATACTTTAATAGATTACTGTGATCCTATACAGCACAGTTACTCTACAAGACAAAAGGAAGGTGGACAATTATGTCTTCCCAAATTTAGGACAACACAAGGTCAATTTTCAATGTCTTTCATGGGCACTGAACTTTGGAATAGATTACCTAAAAATATCAGATTAATCAGGTCTAGAAGTCACTTTCGTAGTTCTGTAACAACACGCTTACTGAGCAAATCATAACAAAGTCTGTATATGTCATGTACATATGTTTATGCATAATAGATGTACTCTATTAACTTTACTTTGTTTCGTCTGTTATTCTTAGCTATCATCATTTTAGCAGCAAATGTCAGGATAATTCAATTACTGTTTGTTTAAGCTTATTATTGAAATATTTGTTATTTTTAATAGGGGTCAGGCTCGACTAGCACGTGTGCTATTATTTGATCCCTTTTACCAGCCATTGCCTTTCTTTTTCCTGTGTGTTAATGTCATTGTCTGAATGCAATGTATTGTAGATCTAGATAAATCAATCAATCAATCAATGATTAGTTAGAAATCGAGGTAAAATAATTCACACCAGTATCAGCAGTAAGTTTCAGAATCAAGATTTGCATTCACTTATTAACAGTTAGTTATTAGTAAATGTGCATACAACTTCATTTTGCCGGACAAATTTTGACAGTGGCATTGATCTGCATGCATGATCTGTTGATATTGACATAAAAATATGGGCAAACCCGGAGAATAGGGGACCGGAATGCGCGCACATATTCATTTGTGTGCAAACAAATGCAGCCGGTGGCAGTGGCAGAGTCGGCGGCGAGGGGGACGATCTGCACAAGATTCATGGATGAAACATTTGTGAGTTTGAGAACATTTCTGGCAAAAATTAAAATGATTTTCACCACATAATCACATATTTGAAAGCCGAGAGGACAATGTAATATATTAGAACATAATTACTTGATTAAAACATATTTTAAAATCATTTTGAACTTGATCATGGACTTGTCACATACCCCGACTTTCGGCTGTCCCTGCCGATCTCTGCACAGTACAAATGGCATGCGCTCGCGCGTTCCGGTCCCCTATTCTCCGGGTTTGCCAAAATATGCGTTACTGACATTTGTTCGTCGTAATTTTCACAACAAATAAACTTAAGAATATTCAAAACCAAGACATGTAAAAGAGATTTGCTCAAACTAATGATTTTTGTGAATTATTAGCTGCCGAAAACAAAGTGCGTAGGGCCGTAGCTTAACATATAACAGTTAGATCTATGTTAGGTCCCCTATCAATCATTACAGGCGCGAGCGCACTGCGTGCATGCATAGATCTACATGAATGAATGCACCAGTCCTAACACTAGTCCTGCACTGCCGAAGCGAACCAATGCAGAAAAATGATTCACTAATTCACAATAACAGTGGCCTGATTAACAGTTACAACTTTCATATGATCATTACACTCTTATTGAATAAACATGAAACAAATCTTATTACAGATTTACTCACTCAGCAAGTGACACCATCGTAATTCATGTAGTAATTGTTAATGAATATGTCGGCAAAACGTATATTTGGATAGACGGAAAGCTGTACTGCAATGGAAATAAATTATCTTACCATGAACGCCAGAGGGAGACATACCGTACGTGTTCGAATTTCTAAGCAAAAGCTTTCAAGTTTCAAGTTTCAAGTTTATTGATTTCCTTTCTTCACATATATACATTGGTGCAAACAGGACATTAAGTGAGTAACATGGTAAATTTTAACAAAGGAAATAATAACAAAATAACATAATTATTAAAGAAACAAAATAAGTCAGTATAGATGACACATCTTATCATTAACAAATTAAGTGTTACAAAGTAAAGTTCATAACCTGTTACTAATATTAAAGTCATGAAAGAAAGGAGGAGACCTTAAAGAAGCTGGGCTTGTTAACGCAAGGTCCCCAAAGAGAAAATAATATATACTTGAATGTTTACTTGCTTTAAGACATCTAAACAAAATAAGCTAACGTATATTTACATTAAGGTTAAAATAAAAATATCTACAAAAGGGATAGAGTTGAAAGCTGGAAAGAGGAAATATATACAAGATGGAGAAGGAAACAGTAAGTGTGGGGGGGGGGGGGGGGGGCAAAAGAAAATGTGAAAGGAGAGGGTTTCAAGGATAGGGAAAGAATGTTGGAGAAAAAGAAACACAAAATAAGAAACAAATCAAAACAAGAGTGCAAGTTGGTTCAGAAATTATTGTTAAGGGCCAGCCTGTGAGTGTCAGTGAAAGAGGGGGCTTTTCCACATCTCTCACGGTCTCACTGATCCCGTCTCGTCTTTACCCTCAGTTTTCAAGCTAAGGCGCTAGGCGGCCCCAGCACTGAACTAAAAATATGTATTTTCAGTTCAGTGGGCCAGCAGCATTTCTGTCTCTCCAGGGGCTGCGGTACGTTTTTTGGAGCGGGGGGGGGGGGGGGGGGGGGGGGGGGGGGGAGGTCGGGGGAGGTCAGGGGAGGCACCCAAACAGGCTGAATCCAGGGGCAGAGCCTTCTGAAGCCCTTGGGTTTTATGGTTATGTGAGCCTATTATGAGCAAATCAAAGTTTTTAACTGTCTTTAATATACCCTCCCCCCAAATAAATAAATAAATGAAATAAATAAATAAATAAGTAAATAAAACAATGAAATAAAATGGACCAACACCTATGTTTTTAAAAGACAGACAAACAATAAGGTCCTGGAACATATCACTTATGAACATCATCCCAAGCCACAAACTATCAAAGCAAAACAAGTTTTAGCAGAGAATGGCCCAAAATAAAGGGAAAGGGGGCCTACAAGCTATGTAGTACTGAACCCAAAGTTTTCAGTTGTGGGGGGGGGGGGGTGCAAAATAAATTTTCCAATCATTGACTGGCATATGAATGGGCCTAAATGAAACAAGTTTCATTTAGGCCTTGATATATAGCAGACAAAACATAACAACCCAGCCTCTCAGAGCTCCAAAAGGGGGAGGGGAGCAAGTTTAAATTCAAGTTCAAGTTTTATTAAAAAAAAACAAAAACAAAAAACAAAACAAATATGAATAAATACATAAATCATTGGTACAGAAATATCAAAGGTTTACATGAAAATTTTTTTAAGGATCCCTAGGAAGCAAGGAATGTGAGTGGGGCCCTATAATATACATAATAAATCAAATGTAGAACTTGGCAGCACAATGGTCAGCAGTCCTTGATTTCAAGTAACTGTGAAAAAACATTGAACGATCTTCACACATTAATTATTGAGCATTCAGATCAACCCGTGGAACCACTGATAGAAGACCAAAAGGCAAGGCAAGTTCACTTGAAATATACAAAATGGCAAGTGTAAATATAATGAAAATATGTACAATGAGAAAAGCTTTACTACAGACTACATAATAGATATAAGAAGAGTAAGCATACACACGAAACTCACACACACGCACGCGCACACACACCACACAAACACACATCCTGTAATAGATCCACACACCACAAACACACAAGTCTAGGCTGGCCAAACTTTGAAATAATACCTAATTTAAAAGTAACACTGGTTTTACTTTAACTCAAACTAGTCAGCATCACTGACCTTAATTTTGCCCCCTCATTTTCATTATCTTTTTCTTTCTTATTTTTTTTCCTAGAAAAGTGCTGGCCTCCAGAATTCAACCAAGTTGAAAAAAATCTTTAAAAGACAGGCATGTTGTTCATATATCTGGCCTTGATGTTCCCCTTTACTTATCAATTCTCGGTATAATAATATGATATATTGTTATGTAGTACTTTAAGTATGTCCATGCAATATCACTTCCCGTCACCCTTTCAGTCATTCACCTTTCCCCACTCCCATTATCATCTTCCCATTATCATCTTACTCCCAAACAATGACCACATGTTATGATCACCCCAGAGTTAACTTCAAGGAACCCAAGTTCTAAGAACTAAGACTCATAGGACCAGCCCCAGTCACCTACACTCTTCATTGCCACTCCCTATAATACCATAGCAATCATGATAGACAGTTAACTATAGACCAATCAGAAGTCACTAATCCAATACCTTTTTACTCCCAAAAACTTTCCTGAGAGTAGAGTTTCTCTTATCGAGAGGACTTGACTTTAGACCATCGACAGACAAACACAATATATTTCTGTAATCTTCAACTCTGCTGAATACAACTGTACCGAGAGATTGAGAGTTTCTGAACTTTGTCAAATAAATACTTCGAGTTTGAACTGGAAATACAACTTGTACCTCTCATATTATTTCATGACTCCTCATCTAAGATCCGATCCCACAAACATGAGAAAATATTCCCAGTTGCTCTCTCTCTCTCTCTTTCTCTCTCATTCTCTCCTCTATCTCTCTCACTCTTTCTCCTCTCTCTCTCTCTCTCTCTTTTCACCATTTTATATTAACCTTTGTCCCTTGTGTGTTTCTTCTTCTTTTACTAATAATGTAGTTCACAAACGCTGTTTGGTTTTTTCAGTCACAAAATAGCAAATTATCAATTTATATCTTAGGCAATCCCACAGGCTCACCCCAATCAAGCCTTGATTTTAGAAACAATTCCTTGTACATGTATGTATACACATAACATATAGCAGGGTATTGTTCACAGCATGATGCATTGTTGAATTCCACTTTATTCTTTAATTTTAGTGTATAAATAATAATGTGAAAATTTAGGTTAATTCTGCAGCTGAAAACTATCAAAAATTCTAAATGGCAACTTTACAAAATGAAAATTTCCCCCAACTCATTTTCATGTCTGTCTCTCAGCTCTATGTATTTCAAAGTTAACACATGTATGATCATCTTTATCCCAAACAAGCAACAGGAGTAGAGAGGAGATGGATAGCATCATTTAGAAATTGGTATGTATTTTGGAGGTAGACTCAAAATAAATCCACAATCATTTCCAACTACATGAAATGCCTTATACCACAAAGGCTTCAAATGGCCAAGAATATTAAGAAGGTTATTTCACAAGAGGGCTTTCCTACCCTTCTTTAAGAAAATATTACTGTAATATACATTAGTCATAATAAACTATAACCCTCCAATATATCTTCAAAAGAAAAAGAGTTTTTCACGTTTGAGGTTATGCAAAGTAAATGAAAGTAGGGTATAACCATCTGAAAATTCTTTTTCCTTCAATGATTTGCAAAAGAAGGGCAAATATGGTATTTCTTTATTGGTGGTTTCAACCTCTTGTTTTTAATCAATTCACAGCAAGAGAGAGAGAGAAAGGGGGGGGGGGGTTGATAATCATGCCAAATGCATCTTTATCTTTATGCATGACCTGATCTGAATCAACATTATACCAGTGTAAAAAAATACAAAATTACCAATCCATAGGTAGAAGAGTCCCGACTGCATCTGAACATTTCTGTTCCCATTATCCTTTCAGTCCATTACTTTCGTAATGTTCCAAGTATAATTCATTGCTGTTGAATAATAAATGTGTTGGGTGAATGAAAGATGGAGGGATAAATATCAATCTGTACTCCTATTGCCAATATCTCCTAATGACTGCTATCTCCAAACTCATATATGTTTAATGTATTCTGCTTTATAAACCATCATATCAATCTGTTGGAAAAAAAACCCCAAGCATAACACATCAACGTTGCATTAAAAATATATTTTCTTTATTCAATAGAAATATAAAGAATAAATTACTTGCCTGCATGACCCAAGGACTCATGCAACTCAATGATAAAACAAGGTTAGTGTTGACAATAAATCATTATAAATTTTTCTAGTGTATTTTGGACTAATCAAGGACAGTGAAGTGCATCTGCTGATTAAATGAGCCATATTATACAACATGAAAAGTGAATGGATGTTCAATTTTGATATCTTGGAAATGTAGGTACTCATCATTTCAGTCCTTATGTGGTAGAATATCACCATCCCATAGCCTAGAAGAAAATAATCATGCCCAGAAAAGCAACCTCCACTGAAACTACCTCTTATAGGAAAGAGGACCATATGGAAAGAAACCCATTTGAAAAACTACTACTTAGGACCATTTCCACACCTGTACATCTGACTTCCAAATTGATTACCCCTAATTAGGTTTGTTTAAAACCAGCAAGAAGGGGGGGGGGGGGGCAAATGTCTGCAGGTTATAGTCCATTTGGTACTCATCCTTATATTAGAGATATCATACATCATAAGACCTTTTCTCATGGTGTGCATTAGGGTTGCCTGTTTGGTTGAGTGTTGGTTTTTTTTTTCCTGAGTGTTTCTAATTATTCATATAAAGATACACTGTATGCTATATCATTTGCTACTTATATTTCCCTAAGAAACTACAAATATCTCAGAACTTCTTTGTTAGACCATTACCAACTTTGACACAATGGGGATTACAAGCTTACATTGTTGAGATTCAAATCAAGCTAATCAATCATTTAGGATAATCAAGGACTTTCTCTTCAAATATGACAAACACTGCAGTGATGAAGAAAACATGCTTATCTGGCCATAATACAACCATACAAACAATGTCTTTTGTAGGAGTCTGGGAAACTTAATGAAATGCATTATGCTAAAAAAAAAATTTCATCTAATCCACAATATTAGTAATTTTTCTGTAAAAAGATTCTAAGAGATAAGAAAGTACAAACATACAAAAAAAAAATCAAGTCAAGACGTCAAATAGAATTACAGGTATCAAACATCTTGAATACTGAATAATGATTACTCATAAAAGATAAACATGTTTAGGAAGAATTATTTGAGGTGATGCTTCCTCACATAGAACACAGTATCAACCATAAGTACACATCAGATTTTCTCATACAACTCTACTATCAGGGGAGCGTTTCATCAAAATTTGTTGTCTGACAAGTTGTCAGATCTGACATCTTTCCTTGATTTTGATTGGCTGAGAAGCATCGTTACTTTGGCAACTGTCGGATAAAACAGACTTTGTCGGATAAAACATCTGACAAGTCCTTTCATGAAATGCTCCCCAGGAGTCAGGACAGTTTGTATCATAGGATGGAATTTGTTTACAAAATGCATGTGACCTCTTGTGAAATATCTGATGATCAACAATCCAAAGAAACTTTTTAACACATTAAGCATGATTTGATTTTGGTATAAGATGCATTTCCATGGACCCATGTAAGAGTTATCTTGGGTGTAGTATTCAACAAGTAAATAGTGTTTCATATGCTATACATATACAGATCAACCTCAATTCCTGTTTGAGAAATGTTCATATCTCAGATAGCTACTGTCATATGACTTTGAATATATATCATTGTGACCTCTTCTGATTGACTATACATACTGAGTTTGTAGTGGAAGCAGCATTCAAACCTATTATTCATCATTAGTAGTTGAACAACTGATATGGATTTCATTTTATATCAGCAAACCTATTATAGAATAACTGTTTTCTCTGTAACTCAGTAATTTCTTGACTGTACTCTACAATAATTCCCCAACACAGAGTCATATCATTGTATGCCTTGCTTAAGTTCTGGCATTATTGAAAAAATTAGGCACTTTTAAAGAAAACTGAAAATAAGCATTCTCTTTAAAACCAAATAATTATAACAGAAAAAGTCGTAAAAGAGAAACATTGTAGAAAAAATTAAACATTTTAATTACATTCTTGCATTTTTTAGCTAATGAGCAACAACTTTTGATAAGCAAATTTACAACTTGAAAAAGTAAGACACATTCAAAACTTGTAATCAAAGGCATAAAAACCTCTATCAGTTGAGCATCAATGTTACCGTTCTTATCAAATAACTTACTGGCAGTTTGATATTTAACAGAAATCCTTTATTTACAAAGATGTACATGTACACTTGTCAATCTAAGTCAAAAAATGTACTTGCTCTAAATGCAATGTATATACATGTACGGTTATGTACATTGCACATCACAATGAAATATTCAATCCCTTTGATTAAATGGGATATATTTTCTACAAGGAATATTCACCATAATGGCTTGAAACTTAAGTGAGAGGGAGAGAGAGAGAGAGAGATATAGAGGGGGGGGGGGGGTGGAGCTGTTCCACTAAAATGATTCTATCATTCAAGAAGAATGCTATTAACCCATTCGTGACAGGAATTATTTAAAGCCTAATTTGGTCAGCTTTTATTCTTCAAATTGGCAACACCAACATTTTTATTTTATTGCTGCATTTTTCTTATAAAACGTCATGTATCTGAAATGAATATAAATTGACAGAAATTATGATGAGAAGTCAAAAAGTTGCCAATTTGCAGGGGAAAACAGTGATTTTAAACCTTCTATCACATTGCCAATTTAAGAATTTTAATGCTTATTTTCCTTTAAAAAATTTTCAGCATCAAACAACGAGTATTGACGCAACCAAAATGGGCACAGTTTGTGTAGAATCTTTTGCTCTTTCTGCTCATGTATTTGGTATGATTTTTAGGGCTTTGCATCAAAAGATATTAGGCCAAACCACAAAATGTGGACCTCTGTCACGAATGGGTTAAAGGTGCATTATCAAATAAAGAGATGACCATGAAGTTGACAGAAATATCAGATTATATCAACATAAACTTCAGCATGCCACTTTACATGGTTCACTAACACAAAATGTTAATTTCTATTCAATAAGAAATTAAAAGGTCTTTATACTGAAAGTCAAGCTTTCAGTCTGATTTTATCAGTTATGTTAATTCCCCTCTATCATTACTGTCAAACTGACGTTGAAATATAATTCCATAAATTCATTTGGCAAAAATGAAACAAAACTGGATATAAGCATACACTTAAAAGTTTCAAATGTTAGAAGAATTATTACAAACAATATGTCCAAATATCAATTCATATTCTTTCATTATTATATAGCACCTTTGTAAAGAAAAACATCAAAATTCTGGAGTAATAATACAACTCTCCTTGCAAAAATAATAAACAATAATTTCATGTACAAGCATAATGCACATCCATTATATTCTAGAAGACAGTGTCATACACATTATCCACACATAACTTTAGAAGAGATTTCATTTTCATTCTTCATGTATACCATGCTATGCTTCAAGGGTAAAACATGATGAAATAATAATTTGAGATAAGTTTAATTCATATCAAGTCAAATAAAGAAGTTTTTCCTGTTGTTAAATTTTGCAGCCATGTCAATATTTACCTCTTTACCAGTATTCAAAGACCTTTTTCAAACCATGTAACTTTGACATACTACTTTACATGCATGTATGACTCGCCTCTAGAATATAGTGAATGTCCGCTGATTTCAATCCATATTAAGTACTGTTATCATGCACTAAAACTGGAATGATGGTATAGAAAATAACTAATCACTGCCTAGTAAAGACCAAGTACTTTTGCTACTTGCACACTTACAAATTGCAATCAATCAAAAATAATTTTTCAGTCTAAAATCATTTACACTCCTGGCATGCATAATACAAATTTACCTTCACAATTAAACTACAATATGAAATGAGTGGCTACTTAAAGGATGAGAAAATAACAGATTTCCATTTGGAATCAAACAAACATTCTCTTCTGTTTACAAATGATTCATGGATAAACATAATTACTCAACAGGTATAACATAAATTTTGTTGATGTGTTGAGGCACTTTAAATGAAATATAAATGACTGACAAGGACATTATCAGCTGTGAATCAGAAGAAACAAGATTTAGCTGAGTGTTTTCTTATCACTACAGTTGTCTCATCGTGTGTATTGCAATATACATTTAAAGACTGGTGGAGCAAGCTTAAGTGTATTGGTTCATACATGTAGCATAATGATAGATCAATATTATCTCAGTTTTATGTTTACATGTATGTTGTATTTTCTACTGCATGTCAAGATGGATGAACACTACATGTACTCCAAGTAATAGCACTTAATGCTAGAACCTAATTTATACAAAAGCTTACATGTACAATTAGATGTCATTGTGCAAGAGTAAACCGATGCATAATTCTCAGTAAAATAACATACCGTAACAGCTGAATATCACCTTTACTATGTCTGTAATTCAGTTTTTTTTTTTTTTTCCTGACATGTCAAATCATATTTGACAGAGAAAATTATAAGCTTTTATATATGATCGCTCATGAATGGAAAATCCATTTTTTCTATCCATATGACAGAAAAAAGAAAACCAACTGAACATATTTTGATTTTGAATGCTGATATTCAAAGAATGAAGGAATACCCATACTAAGCATACACACCATGTTAGCTTTTTCATCAACAATAAGAAGGAAAAATTTAGACTAAAATATAAATATTTTCCCTTTACAACTTTGGAAATTCCAAAATAAAAGCATCATAGCAACAGCTCAGCTTAAACAATCAACAACGATTTTCTCCTTAATTTTCAAAATGGACAATGCTGAACAACAGTTTTGGCAGTGAATAATAACTACAATGCATACATTTGAAGTACACAGCTCTCATGGTGACTTAATATCACTACCTTAAAAAAAAATTTAAGTAAAGCTTCAAATAAGTTTAACAGAACATAGTCCTCTTCATTTCACAACAGCAGGCAAGATGGAAATTCACTTTGCCATCAAATTTACTCTTTTCATCCATGATCACAATGCTATGGTCCACAAGCTTCATCCATCATGTAAACCAGGCTCATGCACTCCTTACAATACACTTTCGAAACTTGGTTCACGCACTCCTTACAATTAACTTTCGAAACTTGGTTTCTTAAGTGTCTGATACAGATTTAGCTGGGTCATAACATTTTCATTCAGACTTTTCTATTTGAGTTGATACACAGCAAGTTACTAACAAGATTTAAGCTACTGTGAAACTAGACTAGTATTCACTGGAAACTACAAAACTAAATGTGAACATACCTGGCACACATGTGAACATACCTGGCACACATAAATCTTTTGATACAAGAAGAACAATATGAGAAAATAGGAAACAAGTTTCATTCCAATGTTCATTTGACAACTGTAACCAGATATTACCTTATAGCTATGAAATAATTACATAACATTTGAAAATACAAAATATCTCCTGTTAGATAATAGATTTATTTACATGCAACAAGTTGATTTCAGGTCTCTCTTGTGTAGTAAGGCAGATAAGTTCATTGCTTAAAAACATTCTCTCACGAGTTTCCATGTGATATACAATGGTGTGAAATTCCCCATGAGAATCCCCATCTGTTTGTCTTTAAGCAGTGCAGATGAACTACTTCAGTGATGTCATAATGACTTGGTTTGCAATGAGGCTACCTTAGCTGGAGTAGCTGAACTCAAGGCTTCATCACCAGCTCTCTTAGATGATTGTAGAGTAGGTGTTGCCCTATTACTTGCTTGTGACGTGTTGGTCACCTGTGAAAATCAGAAAACAGACATTTCATACTGGTAAGTATTCCAATGAATGAAGACAGTAAAGTAACAGTTTGTACATTTGTAACATTAATAGTTTGCGTCAATTCTGTAATGTGCTGGGTAATGCTGAAGTAATTTCGAATTATGTGGGAGTGCATTAAAGAGGTTTACTATAACAGAAAAGCAAGTTATGTTTTCCTTGTTTGCAAAACAGGAAAGAGCTGGGTTAGTTTGATTATGGGGTTAGTTAAAATGTTGCTTTGTTTGTACATATGCATGTGATTACACATTTGAACAAAACCTTGATTAAAATGCATGCAAGGGAGCTACCATTCTTTGTAGCAAACAAACATTTTGGGTACCGGAAATGGACAGGAAGAATTATTTTTGCAGTAAAAATCAAAAGGCAGAGTCACTAAACTGCGAAAGACCAAAAATTGATTTTAACACTGACATCCATTTTACATTTCACACAATACAAACTTCCCACTTTTCATAGAAAAATGTATGAGTCAAAAAGTAGAGAATTTCAAGCAAGAGAATGTCCATTAATATCAGGTATCAAGTATTTCCTACATAGGAACACAATTTCAAGGACTTATCATATACAGGGGAAACTCGGTATAACGAGGTCGTCAGGACCGAAGGGTTTTCCTCGTTATAGCCGTTACCTCGTTATATCAGAACAAACAAAAAAATGTATGTATGGGACTACATGTACATACATGAATGTACAGAGGTCTGCTGCCGCTATTCATGAACTCATTTTGCAGCTACAGAGACATTGATAATAATATCATCCTCTGATCTAGCTGATAATATTCTGGATAATATCAGAAAATGTGTTTAAAGTACTAATTTCAGACGCCAAAATTACTGATGACATGAAAGCTCATCGCAACATCGAGGTTGCCTGTTCTGTGGTATGAAAAAAAAGTTGCGCGCTGTATTATGCTACAAATAAAAACATGTAATCTGCGTGCATCGGCCGCCCAGTTGATCCAGCTGGGACTTGTGTGTGCCAGTAGCGGTGCCGTTATCTCTGCTGAATGGTTTCTGTTGATAAAGCTGCACTGAAATTTGCTTGCTCGTTATAACCGGAATGATTATCAATGTATTTCTTTGTTTAAGGGGTTCCGGATTTAGCTCGTTATAGCCGATATCTCGTTATAGCCGATCTCGTTATAACAGGTTCATGCCACCATAGACTTACACGTAAGTATATTTTGGGACCGTGACAAAACCCTCGTTATAGCCGAGCTCGTTATGTCAAGATTTCCCTGTACCAGTATGAATTTTTCGCCCCAACACTGTTTCCTATTTAGAATCATTGAGAGTTGATGGTTCTGACAATGATTAATCTACATGTATATGTAGCTCCTCAAAACTCATGTAACAAAAACCTAAATAGTAAAATAAATACCATTTCAAATGTTAATAAAGAGTACTGTTCTGATTAGAGTAAGGATACTCTCTCAAAATTTGCATCAGACTGAAATGATCCTAAAGGTGTGTGAGTATATCTAAGAGTTAGCAGAAAAAGAGAAGGTAGAGTCATTGTTAAAGGGGTAATGCCCACCTGTTGACATGCTACATGCAGCTGAATGGCTGGTATATTCCCTGTGACTGTCGCAGTGTTCTTTCCCTCTATGTTTGCTAACAATGGGATCACATAAACATGCATGTTAACTCAGTCACAATCACACATGTTAACTACGGTATGCAAGTTAAACTTAAATGGTGTAAGAGAGTCTATCCAAAGTTCCAATATAACATCAAAGAAGATGGGTTATTCAAAACAAGGTTTCTGATTGGTCAGATGCCATTGCGTAATTCGTCATAAGGCCACGACAATGGCATATAACTCGTTATATTGCACGCTAATTTGTGTACAAAATCCCATAGGAAAATGTATCGATATCTTACAAATCAGCGATAATACGGAGTTCGTTGCACTTTATCAACAGATGTTGCAATGTTTATACATGTAGTTTTGTGAGCTCCGATTCCCATCTTATATAACGCATAGTACATGCTCATTGTCGTCAAATATACCATAAAATGTGCATCCATAGATAAAGAATTTCTCTCATGCACTATATATCACCTCGGCCTACGGCCTGGGTGACATATAATGCACTTGAGAAATTCTATAACTATGGATGCACATATTACGATATATCAACTCCAGGGGAGCGTTTCATGAAGAGGTTTGTCGGTGATTTTCACTGACTAATTTGCTTTCAGCCAATCAGATGCGAGGATTTTCAGTAGCTTATAACATTTGTCGGTGATTTTCACCGACAAAACTCTTCATGAAACGCTCCCTAGAGCATGCACTATATGCATAATATGTCATTGTGATAGTATCTAATGGTAAACACTCTTAACAAGATATGTCCTGATTCAATGCATCAGAAAGTAGCAATCTTTCCAAATACAAAACATCAATGCAAGGTCAGCCAAATTAATACCATTAAAGTTTAACTTGCAAATGTGGAAATCTTGAGACAACAAAAGAAATTTTTTTTCTTCATTATTCATTTAAAACATTTAAACTTACAGCTCTTCTAATAATGGTTCTTCATCCCAATTTGTTCAAATTGTTGATGCACTTTAATGCACAATATATATGTAAGACTACAGCACTGCCTTTTTCCATATCATTCAACTACAACAGTGTATCTGCTCAAACACAATCTCCAGAAATTATTTTTCATTGGTAACTTGCAAAGAGAGAACTCTAAATACTAAATTATCTCATCTTTTTTCTAGTATGCCTTTGAGTGTGAAATTCAGGACTTATATAATACTTCTATATCATGTTTCTCTCTGTTTCTTAATATGACAACGATAACAACATAAGAAATTTCTGCTGATATGATGAATCGTCATTTTGCACAATGTTAAATATGTAAAGAAGATTCATGTAGATGTGAAATACATGTACCTAGGACAAAATTAGTTGAAGTGGAAGCATTACACAAATATTGAAGTTAGTAGTAGGATTATGTACAGGTCTAAACTAATTATATATTTTTAAATATCAATAACATGCTTATGAAAGTTCTCTTTGCTTCTTAAATTGACTCTACTTATCTACTCACAGAGAGTGAACACAACTACTTGTCTAAAGATGAAGTATAGAAATATGACACAGAATACATCAGCAGTTGCTGATTAATGTAACAACAATACACTTATCAACTATACTCATAACTGGCAATATTTAACATTTTTATGTATAAGTATGCCTCATTTGCTGTGTATATGACACAAAATAATTGAAATTTTGTTTTCATATCATTCTATTATTCTGTATTATGGAATATATAAATAGAGCATTGACACATACTAGTATGACATTAAATAAAATTTACAGGAGTGATAATAGTATTAGAATAGGTACTTACCATGTGTAGTCTGATGTAGATGTGTAGCAGCAGCAGCAGCAGCAGCTGTTTGATAATTAAAGATGAATCCTTCTGATAGTGTATTCACAGCACCAGCTGGTGATGCGGCATATACCACTCCTTGTGGTGTGTGGTACATCAGAGGTGTTGCTAAAGTATTTGTGTTTCCTGCAGCAGCTGTATGATACAAAGGTATTCCTTCATACTTATTTTTCTACAATCAAATCCAATATAATACCCAAAGTAAAATTTACTATAGCAACTTTTTCTTTGCAGTTATGAAGCACTTTACACTTTGTTAAACAATTTAGTATGATATGAGATTATGAAATATGCTAAATACTTTTAAAATGGGCAAAGTGTTTGAAAATAAAACTCTTGTGAAGACAATGGCTTATACTTATAACTAGAACATGCGTTCATTGATTTACCTCTTAGAAACATACCTACCTTCTGAGTTATGTTTTATTAGATCGATTTTTTCCTCCCCATTTAAAAAAAAAAAGAAGCATCATTTGTGGTGCTTAAAAATCAAAAGAAGCATGTAGTTGGATATGAAGTGAGCATTGATGATATCAAGACACAGTAGAGAGTAGTATTGGGAGTATCTGATATCAGCTGGTATCTGAATGGTAATAGGGTGAGATTAAGATCTGTCATCATGTCTAAGTCTGACTAGGTCTGCTCCTATGGGAGGCATAATTGAATGTCATAGGAATTGGGTCAATAAAGATATGCCTATACCAACTGGGTACCCAACTAAATTAAATTAATTATCACGTAATAAATAAAATGGGCTGTAAGCTCACTTATAACCCTCCTGCTGGCATTGCCCTTCTTTACTACTACAAACACAATCTGCTGATTGCTTTATAGTAAATTGTTTCAGTTAGTGCAGAAAAGCAAAATATGCTTACAATTGAAAAAAAAAAATCATCTAAATGATACCTTTTAAGAAAGATATGTCACCTTTAATTCTAATCATGATTATTATAGCTTAGCAAATTGATGTGCACCCCCCCCCCCCAGAATTTATGTTCATACTCCGAATAGCTGCTGATATGACTCAATACTCACGACTCATGGAGGACTGTGGTGCAGTGAGCATGGTTACTGTATTAGCACTCTGCGTGGGTTGGCTGGTTGTCGTAGTAGAAGTAGCAGCAGCAGCAGCAGGCATAGATGGGACCAAAGCAGTTACCATTGGACTGGCTGTACCAGCTAGACTGGCCCCTTGCTGAAGTCTAAAGGCAAAATGAATAATAATAATAATAATAATAATGCACAGATAGCAATACTGCAACATTATTTTATGTTATAACCTCTCTACACAGGATGTGAGATAAATGTACCATCACTCCAACATGAGCTTCTGCAAGTGTTATCAGCACTCAGTACATTTAAGAATAATCTTGCTTTCTACATCTGGAATGATAGTTTACCAAAATACATGTACTGTAGATTAAAATGTTGCATATTTATACCATAAAATAGGATGGCTTCACACTGGCATGAGTAATCTACCAATTCAACTCCCTATCCCTCTCTCCCTTTTCTCCTCCATTATTCTCATCCCTCTACTGTCATTGCCTTTCCAATGAACCATTCTGACAAAAGAGACATCAAAATGCTCCGCTTTTTGATGCCATCATATATAAATATATATGCAAGGTTATCATTATGTGATTTCAAATATTTTAATGCATATGTATGTTTGACAACATTACCTCATTTCCCCATCGATATGACAGGCAATGTAAATCCCAATCATATATAAACTTAAGCTATGAAATGTTTACCTGTAGAGTGTGGGTGTTGCAGTTGGTGCCTGGCCCTGTGCATTAGGCTGAAGTTGAAGTTGAGAGTGGTTAGGTTGTACCTGGAGTACCCCTCCACTTAGTGCTTGCCCTGCTGTTAATGCTTGACCTGTTTCATGACAACAGAATGTACTTATTTCATTTCAGTTTTTCAAAATATCATATGCTCCCTATAGATAGTTTACTGCTTGTTTTAAACTAGATGGCTAGGGTCTATGGAAAATGTGTGTTATACTGAAATCAAATTGTGCTCAATGGGCTAAAGAAATGCCATGACTCAAGCCTGCAATTATTGTTCTGATATCGAGAGGGTGCCTCTTTTTCCCTCTGCTAAAAGAAAATTTTTAAATTAAAAATCAAAGGAAATGAAAAGAAGTAGATGGGAAAGGCAACAACATAACAGCTCCATGTGTCGGATTTGGGAAGATGTATTTTAACCATTTCTTGGTGATGTGCATGTGCTCAAAGGGACACTCTTACTTCACTTTTTTTTGCCTTCTTGATCATTTATCACTGATTTTGAATCTTAAAGGGTGTAATTGTAATTTCATTATGTTTTTTATATCATTATCCTATGTCATTCTATTTACCGGTACATAAAGTCACATGGACTGGAAAGAAGACCTTCGGGTTATAGTAATTTACATGTAGTTAATCTTTTTCTTTTCCCAGTGCCCATGAGACTCTCCTTCTCCTAATGTTTTGTAATGTTTTCGTGGTTATCTCTGCTGAATGAAATAATACAAATAATAATAATATTATTATAATGCTCTCAACAACCCCTCCCCACTATAAAACCTCATACTTTAGCATCTCATTTGACCAGTGCCAACCCCCCCCCCCCCGACATGGTGCCCCTTCAATGGCAGGATTCATGCCATGCCATTGTGAAGAACCGACAAAGGTCCATACTGTACCTGTTGGAGAGA